>WNNJ02002681.1:0-139581 GCA_012934845.2 Pomphorhynchus laevis
ATTGAATTAAATCGCAAAAAAGACAGAAATAAATAAGAGCACATGATGTGTTTTTTATAAACGCGTTTCGCTTCAACAAAGCTTCGTCAGTAATCACAGTTTTTTTATTGGAACATTCATATATACAATACAATGTAACTCATATCTCAGGAAGAATTCTCAGATAAAAGTCTTATATTATTTTCATTTCTGAGTTTTTATATTTTCATAAATAGATCATATATTACGATTTCAGGGCAGATGGTATATATGTTCTGTGTTCAGCTGCTAGTCTGTCATAAACTGCCCGATCCAGTATAGCTCGTTCGATTTTCTTTTCGTTTCGTGCGGTAGATCTGCATTTATGATAATTGTATCCATGATGTGATCAGGATTTTCGACGCAATGTCTCACTGCCCCATCGTTTTTCTTACGTTTATGTAAAATGTCCGATCTTCATGTAAGCGCCCGAATGTGCATTTCACAACTGGTTTGGCCGATGTATGTCATAGGGCATTTTGTGCACCTACAGCAATATACCACATTTTTACTTTTGCAATTGACATTGCCCCTGACGTTGTATGATCGATTTGTTATCGTACTCTTGAAAAATACCGCTAACGTAATTTCGTTGCAACATTTACATCGTGGCTTTTCACGTGAGCCACTTATTCCTCTTTCTTTCCCGTATTTCGGAAATAGCAATATATTTCCTATAGTGCCGCTACTGTGAAATGCAATATGCGGTTGCCTTGGCATGCTCTTAATGGTGGGGTCTAGTGATTGAATGGCTAAGTTTATGTCTTTTTGTAGATTTCGAAAGGATGGGTTAAACGTGAAGGGTGTGTATAATTTTTTATTATTGTCGTCTTCCCTTTTGTTTGGTCGCTTGTCTAACAATTTAGACCTCTCGATCTGATCTACTTCTCGTATCTGTCTTATTATCATCTTGTCTTTATATCCTATATGGTGTAACTCATCATGTAGTATTTCTCTTTGAATTTTGTATTCGTCGTCATCCTCACATATCTTCTTTATTCGTAATAGCTCATTACGCACTACCAACTGTTTGATTCTGGCGGGTACGCAGCTATTTGCGTGCAAAACACACAAAATACTTCATCCTATATTAACAAAACGTCCAGCATACCTAAATAGTACGGATGAATTCCTAAGAAGATTTGCAGATGTTCGTGATAAAATACCAGAAAATGCTATTTTAGCAACATCAGATATTGAATCTCTGTACACATCAATAAATATAGATAATGGATTCGAAACAATCAAACGATGGCTGATAAGATAATCGTGGAACTCCGAAGATATCGATCGCATGCTAGAACTATTGGACACAGTTTTAAAATCCAACACGTTTGATTTCGAAGGTCAGCTATATCTCCAAACAGTCGATACTGCAATGGGAAGTTCAGTCGCTCCAGTTTTTGCTGGCCTGTATATATAATAGTCCACAGATGTGCTGAGTAAACAACGGTCCAGGATTTCTTACGAAATACGGCATTTATACTAAATGGTGTTGCTTGATAGACTAGACTTCGATTTACGACTTTCAATCTAGAAGTGGCATGGTGATTGAAAGTCGTCAATCGAAGTCCAGTTTATCAAGCAACACCATTTAGTATATATATATATATATATATATATATATATATATATATATATATATATATATATATATATATATATATATATATATATATATATATATACTAAATGGTGTTGCTAAATGTTGCTAAATATATATACTAAATGGATATATTGTATATATACAATATATCCATTTAGGATCCAACAAGTGAAGCGACCATTCAGCAGCAACCTCTGCCTAGTGTTTAAGGATGGTTCGCACAGCAATTCGATCTGGTTAAGAGCGTAAGCCTCAGACAATTAAGACAAGTGTCGGAAACGCCTTTATTCACAATGTTACACAGGCAACCAAAACGACCAGTGTGTACCTCATACTACTGATGAGTGTTGCCGGGTACTCATCATTTCGATGCTGAAGTGAAAGTCTAGAAGTGACATGGTGACTGAAAGTCGTGAATCGAAGTCCAGTCTATCAAGCAACACCATTTAGTATAAATGCCGTATTTCGTAAGAAATCCTGGACTATTGTTTACTCAGCACATCCGTGCACTACTATTATACCTGCCGCATCCATTTAGGATCCAACGAGTGCAGCGACAATTCAGCAACAACCTCTGCCTAGTGTTTAAGGATGGTCCGCACAGCAATTCGATCTGGTTAAGAGCGTAAGCCTCAGACAATTAAGCAAAGTGTCGGAAACGCCTTTATTCACAATGTCACACAGGCAACCGAAACGACCAGTGTGTACCTCATTCTACTGATGAGTGTTGCCGGGTACTCATCATTTCGATGCTGAAGTGGTCGTCTAGAAGTGACATGGTGACTGAAAGTCGTGAATCAAAGTCCAGTCTATCAAGCAACACCATTTAGTATAAATGCCGTATTTCGTAAGAAATCCTGGACCGTTGTTTACTCAGCACATCCGTGCACTACTATTATACCTGCCGCTTCCATTTAGGATCAAACGAGTGCAGCGACAATTCAGCAACAACCTCTACCTAGTGTTTAAAGATGGTCCGCACAGCAATTCGATCTGGTTAAGAGCGTAAGCCTCAGACAATTAAGCAAAGTGTCAGAAACGCTTTTATTCACAATGTCACACAGGCAACCGAAACGACCAGTGTGTACCTCATTCTACTGATAAGTGTTGCCGGGTACTCATCATTTCGATGCTGAAGTGGTCGTCTAGAAGTGACATGGTGACTGAAAGTCGTGAATCGAAGTCCAGTCTATCAAGCAACACCATTTAGTATAAATGCCGTATTTCGTAAGAAATCCTGGACCGTTGTTTACTCAGCACATCCGTGCACTACTATTATACCTGCCGCATCCATTTAGGATCCAACGAGTGCAGCGACAATTCAGCAACAACCTCTGCCTAGTGTTTAAGGATGGTCCGCACAGCAATTCGATCTGGTTAAGAGCGTAAGCCTCAGACAATTAAGCAAAGTGTCGGAAACGCCTTTATTCACAATGTCACACAGGCAACCGAAACGACCAGTGTGTACCTCATTCTACTGATGAGTGTTGCCGGGTACTCATCATTTCGATGCTGAAGTGGTCGTCTAGAAGTGACATGGTGACTGAAAGTCGTGAATCGAAGTCCAGTCTATCAAGCAACACCATTTAGTATAAATGCCGTATTTCGTAAGAAATCCTGGACCGTTGTTTACTCAGCACATCCGTGCACTACTATTATACCTGCCGCATCCATTTAAGATCCAACGAGTGCAGCGACAATTCAGCAACAACCTCTGCCTAGTGTTTAAGGATGGTCCGCACAGCAATTCGATCTGGTTAAGAGCGTAAACCTCAGACAATTAAGCAGTGTCGGAAACGCCTTTATTCACAATGTCACACAGGCAACCGAAACGACTAGTGTGTACCTCATTCTACTGATGAGTGTTGCCGGGTACTCATCATTTCGATGCTGAAGTGGTCGTCTAGAAGTGACATGGTGACTGAAAGTCGTGAATCGAAGTCCAGTCTATCAAGCAACACCATTTAGTATAAATGCCGTATTTCGTAAGAAATCCTGGACCGTTGTTTACTCAGCACATCCGTGCACTACTATTATACCTGCCGCATCCATTTAGAATCCAACTAGTGCAGCGACAATTCATCAACAACCTCTGCCTAGTGTTTAAGGATGGTCCGTTCAGCAATTCGATCTGGTTAAGAGCGTAAGCCTCAGACAATTAAGACAAGTGTCGGAAACGCCTTTATTTACAATGTTACACAGGCAACCAAAACGACCAGTGTGTACCTCATTCTACTGATGAGTGTTGCCGGGTACTCATCATTTCGATGCTGAAGTGTAGTCTAGAAGTGACATGGTGACTGAAAGTCGTGAATCGAAGTCCAGTCTATCAAGCAACACCATTTAGTATAAATGCCGTATTTCGTAAGAAATCCTGGACCTATTGTTTACTCAGCACATCCGTGCACTACTATTATACCTGCCGCATCCATTTAGGATCCAACGAGTGCAGCGACAATTCAGCAACAACCTCTGCCTAGTGTTTAAGGATGGTCCGCACAGCAATTCGATCTGGTTAAGAGCGTAAGCCTCAGACAATTAAGAAAAGTGTCGGAAACGCCTTTATTCACAATGTCACACAGGCAACCGAAACGACCAGTGTGTACCTCATTCTACTGATGAGTGATGCCGGGTACTCATCATTTCGATGCTGAAGTGGTCGTCTAGAAGTGACATGGTGACTGAAAGTCGTGAATCGAAGTCCAGTCTATCAAGCAACACCATTTAGTATAAATGCCGTATTTCGTAAGAAATCCTGGACCGTTGTTTACTCAGCACATCCGTGCACTACTATTATAGATATATGTATATATAGGTTTTTAATGCGAAAGTCACCTCGTGTGGCATTATATTTATGTATATATGAATTGCGATATATACGTACTGAGTTCGAATCCGATCATCACCAGTGTACGGAATAAGCCTTTAAGAGTCGAAACGTGATATATAAGTCTGGATCAGCATCTGATCAGACCCACCCAGATTGATTTGTAGCGTCTTGCTGTATCAATAAAAGGAACAATATCTGTGAGGATAATGTCGTGCCACAACCAGAAGAATTTTCGCTCACAGATGCAATCAAATTATATTAATTACAACTATATTAATTATATATTAATTATCATTTTCACTTAATTAAATTAATTCCATTAGTTATCTTTATAAAATAAAAGAAAGGGGTAAAGCTCACATAATAATTATTGCTCTAACAATATTCTATTAAGACATAATCTTGATAATTCACTTGGTGAAGATATTTAAATTCAAAATTCGTATATAAAACAATAAATTGATCCATAACATTTATGGATCATTTTTACGGTAAAAAATGTTTAAAAAATTATTTTCCTTAATTTCTCGATTATCCAGGAAAATAATAAAAAATTTAAACAAAATAAATTTAGAACTTTTGTATAAAAGTGCGATATATCATTGGTTTGTACAGATTTGTCAGATTTTTATGAATGTTGAGTAGCTTATATGCAAGTACATAAATATTATTCTTATTTAAATTGTTCATTAAATACTGTTTGCCGAAAACAGTTTGACTTTATTTCGTAAGAGTGCAACATTCCTCGCAATTAGCTAATACCTGTTGGCATACCTAAGTATCATCGGACTATTTGTATTACATTGGATTATTTGTATTACATCGGACTATTTGCATCGAGTAGTCATTTTTGAGTATTCCCAAAAATATGAATCCAATATGGCCATTAAAACCTGTTATGGAAGTAAATGCTTTACGTGCAAAATTTAAAATACATACACACGATATGGCAAACTTTTATACAGAAAAAGATAAAATCCAATAAAATAAACAATCCAATAAAAATTACGTTCATCTGAGGTGCTTTTAAATCTGCATTAAAGTCCAAGTTAACTGATCTTATTAAGTTTAATAAGATCATTAAACTTAATAAGATAAGTTAACTTAGACTTTAATGCAGATTTAAAAGCACTGCAGATGGACGTAATCTTTAGTTTTAGTTTGGACTAAAACTTACTTAGGCTACATGGTTGTTTGTAAACAAATAATCGAGTTTTACACAAGAAAACAGAAAGCAGAAGTTTGTTTATTCTGAATAATCGAGAATTTTTTTAATCCTCTAAACTATCTAAGAAAAGAGTTTCTAATCTTAAGAGTCTTAAGATTAGAAACGCTTTAATCTTAAGTTTCGAATTCTAATATCTAAGACAAAATTGATGATAATTACCTAGGTCATGTAATTTGCTAGGGTAGCTATTTGGGACAGTAGATTAAGTGAGCATATTAAACGCCAATTATTTATCATAAATTTTTAGCATTCTATACTGGTTGCGTATAAATAAAACTTGAATCATCCACTTAAATTAGATGTAATTAAAATATTCACATTTGTCTAGAGGCTATAAAATAAAGCTGCATTTAAACAAACATGAATTCACCACGCCCTATATTATAAGGGTATTACATAAGCCTCAACATTTACTAAAATTGAAATGAAAATGAAACTACATTTAACTCCAAGTTAAATGACACACTGCGATAATTAAGAGAACACAAAAAGTGATCACAATTTTATAATAAGCACAAGTATTTTCTATTTAGAAAAGATATTACGGAGATCAATTACATTATTTAAAAAAGTTATTAAGTAGCAACTGAATTCTTAATATAGTAATTAAGAATATATTTCAATCTAGAACTAATCATTTTAATCTAAAACTGTCTCTCCAAGATAATGTGAAAGGCAATATTTCGTTCTCGAAGGAATTTGTACGCTTTCTAATCTCTCATGCACTTTGTGTTCTTATGTTCTCATGCACTCTGCATGAGAACATTCCTAAAGATGCGAGAAAAATTTTCTACATTAATAGCCGAGTTGCTTAAATTCATAAAATTACTTACATGTCATGTATGAAATTAAACATCATAATTTGATTTAGCTTATCAAAATAACTTGAAATGAAGTTATTTTAAAGTTATTTTTACGATCATTAATTTTTCAATTAATTAAACAAATTATTTCAATGTTGTATTATTAATCTCAAAAATGTTAAACACTAGTAGTTACGAATTACGTCATGAGACATTTGAAATAATCCACATTTTTACAATGCCAGAGATTATATTTTGATTCAAAATCCTGTTATTTTTGATTCAGCTAAAAATTTTTATTTCCTTTATAATAATATATTCCAAACATCATTTCCAATTATACAAGTTCATATCGTAGCAAGTTGAATTCTCAGCAATTAATTTTTAACTAAATTCTTAATTTATTATTTTATAGAATTCTGTATTAGTAAAGTGTGTTGTTTCTCATGTAAAGATTTTGTTAATAAGCAAATCAAAAATAATAAACAAATTAAAATTAAAATTTTGAAATATTTTTTAAAATGTGTATTGTCTAATATTTTATGAATACATTAATAGTTCAATTACAAAGTGTTAGAATGAATGTGATCAAATTATCAGGTTTCGGATATTATTCCTTAACCTAATTATTTAGGTAAATTGATTTCTAACAAAGAAAATAATAAATAGAAATCTATTAATGCATTAATAATTATATTATTAATTATATTATATTATTCATAATATAATTAATTTCTATAATAAATGGAAATCTATTAGTCTACAAAAGATTGGAAGATCCCTGAAGAATATGTTGGAAGAGTGAACTTTATGACTCACGAAATAAATAAGAGATAGAAGAAATATATACTATATTACTCTAAATATATGATCATACTCTCTATCATCTACATACCGTGATTTATATTTCTTTGTTTACATATGATAGATACATTGTTTGTAATCGGTGATAGTTTTAAAAATATTTATACAAGTTTTATTTATAATTATGTTAAAATATATTTTGTATTCTTAATCAGAATATCCAAATTCTAGATATCTTGCTTCGTGGAAGGTTTTTCTGTCCTTTTCTGTCATGTAAAACTTTTTACATAACAACGAACGAGTTTAAATCTTGATACAAGTCGCTGGTAAACTATTACACCTCAAAGGTCGTTTATAAAAAATGTGAATGAAAAGTTCTTCCAATCATCATTTAATGATATTACAGTTTATTAAATATAATTCTTTGAATCATTGCTTAAATAATTTAAGCAAAAAGTCATGAAGATTTTTTTAATTATTTAGAATTTCGGAAAGCGTTTTTCGTATTTTTATAAAGATATATACTCACAAATTTGTAAATAGTCGAAAGCATTTGTTGAATGTAATACAAAATAGGTTAAACTTAAAATATTCTAACCAATTGCCTATATTTACTAATATTATTTATTAACGACATGTTCGTTTGTTAAGTTCGATTCGAGATTATCACATAATATACAAATGGTATAGCATTACAGTTTTGAATTATCGTCGATAATATTCAAAACCTTGATCTTCGTAGATAAAATTTTTATTAATTTTTTTCTTATATTTATTATATATTTATTATTATTTAATATTTCTTATTATCTACAGGATATCTCTCGTTCTAAATTCATGATGAGATATCGCTAGCCTAGCGAAAAAGAAGGGCCATTTATAGCCAATCATCAATAAAATTTCTGATCTTTTTAATTATTTTCTTTACGATAATATATTTTTTAACTTTATCATTAAAAGCGACTGTTATTAATATATTTTAAAATTAATAATTTATTTATAGCGAATGTTGCGATCAAATGATTGCTCGCAGGTCCACTAAAGTTGATACTTAACAAGGTCCCTAAAAATAAAGATGTATCTCCATTATTTTATCTTGTCTTATCAAGATTATGTTACTATTTGCAATAAATCTTGAATTGGTACAATCTTGATTTGTTACACGCACACGACTGTCGAATCCTGCAACATATGACTCTCTGCGAATTGAACGCTTTGGACTCTTTTATCGTGTTTTTTGCCGTCTATATTTGTTTATAAACCCAATGGCTCATGGCGGCTAAGTGATTTAATTAATAAACTCAGATTATTTGTTATAAATATTTTTGTTTCAAAAATTAATCTAGAATTATTATAGTGTATTTTAGAAAACTTGTTCTGAGGACAAATTTCATAAGAGTATCTTATCTTCTAATAACGATAATTAATATAATAAATTTATATTTTGTCAATTAATATAATTGAAATATAAGGTGAATTATATAATTCACACAAATATAATGTGAAATAAATTTTATAAGTCTTATTTAATATATAATTGATATAAAAATGCATTAGTTGTACTTAACTCCCCTTTATATTTTGTATATATTATCTTTATTTGTTCTAAACATTCTTATCTTGAATATAAAAGAAAATAGTTTATTTTACAAACTGTGTAAATTTATAATTTTTTATTTTTTAATAATTATTTTAAACATTTAAAATAATGAAATAATTTAAAATAATTTTCACCCCCCCCCGAAAAGTCGAATCGGTGCGGACTATGCTGGGTAAACGATAGACGAGGAGCATAAGAAACCTTAGCCTTTGCTCTGGGGGACGCCATCTTGAAAAGAAGACTAATCCCGAGATAGCTTAAGTGCCACAGAGGCACACCTGGGTTTTCCCTTTCAACGATAGATCCTGGGCCCGTTTCAGAGCCCATCTAACTCTCTTCAGGACACGTTTGAGTCTATCCAGGTCAGCTTTCGCAGACTAGTTCACTAAAAAGGCGAACCTCGGGTATTTTAATCGACTTGTGAAGGTAGGGTGTTGTTCAGAGGCAAATATGGAGGAGAGCTCAGAGAGTGCTAGTCTCTTAAGTTTTTGCTTCGTCGTAGGGGATCCACGAAAGACAACCACTTGCGATTTAGCGGAGTTTAAAACAAGGTTGGACTTGGGCAAGACTACGTCTTTGCACCTGTGTCTAGTAAACAAGGCTGTGGTGTCATCAGCGTACACCACTAGACGTTGTTTGCATTTAAAAATTTTGAATAGATTAATTGAGGCAGCAAGATATAAGATGGGAGAGAGGTGAACCTTGAGGCACACCCGTAATAGGGTATAACTGACGCGCATCAGGGTAGTCATCATAATAAAATCGATCGGTGTACATCAGTATCTCCATCCTGTTAGCAATTCTCGCAGGCAACCCGAAGGTCCTGAGAGAGGAGATAACAAAGGGAATGGAGATGCGGTCAAATGCAACGAAAAAATCAAGGAGAACAGCCACAGCTAGCTGATTACTGTTCTCCTGACAAAACCGATGCACTTCACCAACTGCTGAATGGACCGAGCGACCTTTGACAAACCCATGGAAACCAGGTGGAATAATATTTCGCCTACTCAGATGATCGCGGATTCTACGCGCAAGCGCTTTATCGTAGATCGAGACGAGGGAATTTTAAATCGAAATGGGCCGCAGGTCTTTAGGACAAGAGACCGGATACTTTTTAGGAATAAAAATTCTTCTGCTAATAAAGTACTCTTTTGAAAACATAGGCAACAAATCGCTTACCTTTAAGTCATAATTTCCGATAGAAGAGTTTAATATCTTACCATTACCAGTGAATTCCATTGAAAAAGCTAAATCCATATTTTCTCTTTTCGTTGTAAGTGTATGAGTTCGTAGATTCGTTGAAATAAGACGGTGCGAAATAACTATATACATATGTCCAACATGAACCGGCATGCATTACTCCCAAAAAGAGACTATTGTAACCTATATCTAAGAAAGCGTCCCGTTCTCTAGTGGTGCTCGATTTTTCAAACACGAGATTTCCGATACAACCTGTAATCCAGGCTCAACGACTACATTTGAACATACTTTTTTAAGCTCATGTGCAATGAAATCTCTTACTACATTGTAACGTATTATTGTCATATATCCGTTTCTGAATCAAATTCAGATATTTGATTGATTCTCTATTCTATAGCTTTTCTTTTTCAGTGTACATGTCGTGCAATTACGTCCTGTGATTTTGTAAGGAGTTCACCATATATACCGTCAAGTAGAGGCTGGCGCATTGCTCAAGTTCTGGATGAACAGAAGGATCATTGATTATCAGACCATCACACTTACGGGGAAGTTTTAATACACCATAAAGATGATAACTCACATGTTCGACACAAATCACAGATGGTACGTGAGTATTAATCAGCACTGAAAAAATATCACGAAACACGACTGATGATAGAAGGCACGTTCGTTGCAAATAATTCCATTTGAATTGAATCGATTGCGTCAATGCCATAAATGGAAACATGAGGATGAATGTTCGAAAGATCACTTAATCAATTAAGGATCGAGCACCACTTCGTGACTCTTTCCGACACATGTGAATTGATAAACTCTTTTGTTCCGACAGGAGAACTAAGAATCGCAAGTCCATTATCAAACACATTTAGATCCTAATATTTGAACATATCTTGAATGAACCAAATATGTTGCACCTGCTTTCGTTAACCATATAACCGAACTTTAGCCCATATACACTAATCAAATACCATATACACTCGAGATCTGTGAAATTACCAATACAATTTCCATAATTAGCAAACCATCTAAGCTTGACATCAGGATCTTCAGTCTCAACATATACATAAGGGGGCAGTTAGTACGCAGCAAAAGCTATCATTGCAAAGGGATCACCTTGTGTGAAACCCTCTTCTCTAAAAATAGTGACTTTTTCAACATATAATGTAATTGAGCTACCAGAAAGATTATTCAAAACACAAGACAGTGTAAGACATACATTCTCGACGTTGCGTAGTGCAAACTCCCCGTTTATTGTATTAAAGGTATTGTTTGCATCTAATTGAAGAACACATAATATATAATCTTAAACAGTACCTTACATTTGATTCGAAGACTTACTAAAGCCGTCGAATTTAGTAGTATGCTGGACCATATCATACTTCGCAAAACGTTTGCATATGTAACTGACAGACTTGAAAAACATGTGTTCTCCTTGCCGCACTTATAATGTCTGCAGCACAAATATATTCAAAACGGACAGCATGATGTTAAACACAGTATTTTAATGAGCTTCGCAAAATTGCTTCCTTGTACAGGGAATTTGCTGATGGATGGAGATCAACCAGTTTCTGACGAACGGACGTATTTCCGATTGTATCGTCTAACCACATTATTTTAGCTTGTTCTAGGTTGTCGCTACTTATCAGTTTCATTGCTGATGTAGTCCTGTTCTGCTGGATCAAGGTGGGAAATGTCCTTATCCATTGTTGGTCGTTTTCTCTTTTTCTTTTTAAAACGTTGAATATGTTCCAGCTGCAAAATACGAGCTTCAAATAATAGTTCATTCAAGTTCGTTTCATTTCATAATTTTAAACGTCTCTTTAAGTTCTTACGAACTGTTTTTTTATTTTTGTGATACAATTACTCTGGAGAAGTAGCTGACATAAGACAGTAATGCACTGGGGATTCGTTCTTATTTTGCTGTTCTGGATAACTTTATCATAATACATATATTAATTATAGTATATTAATAATACATTATATTATAATATATATTTGATAATAAATACTAAAACCATAATCTTCTTCAATTTCAAATATATAATTATTGATTAAATATTTTAATTATTGATTAATAATAATTAATAATAGATTAAGTATTAATTATATAGATTAATTATATATAAATTATATATCTTATAATTTAAATTATTTATTGTAATCCTGAAATCCTGATGACGATAGCAGGAGCTATCGAAATATAGAATTTTGTCAAATCAAGGAAAATTATTTTCTTCTTTGTTTCAATAAAACTATATATAATATATAATATTAGATATCATATATAATATAATGTATTATAGTTGAAATATCACACTGTAATACATACAGTGTAATATCAATTCAAAATATTTAACTCGTTGAAACGACAAACGGGAATTAAAATTTATACGATGAATTTTGCAATACAACTGTATTGATACTCAAGTGCTTTCCTGTTTCTCAAGTTCTTGGAAGATCACGTGAGATAACAGTACTAATTTGATTATTCATTTGATCCGACACCCGGACCAGTAATTTACAAGAAAAACTTTTGTTACTTTTATATGTTCTAGTCAATAAATTGTTGTTGTTATTTCAAATATATTTTAAAATAAAAAAGCATGAAATATGAATATAAATGTAAAAAAACAAAAATGTAAATATAAATAAAAATATGTTACAAAATTGCTACAATTGAGATTTAGACAATTCCATCAATCAATGCTGCAAATTAAAAATCAATTAAGAAAATTCAATTAAAAACACTTTTTGCATAAAAGAAAACCGTGTGTGACAATATTTGTGATCGACACTTATTAGTTAATAATTAAACTCACCGCTGCATAGGAGATATTTTACTAAATTAAACGTGATGGATAAAGGTGGGTAATATTCTATAAAAAGAAGATAATTAAATGTTGTTAAGTACCTAATTTTATAAAAAAAACGGCGACGTTATATATAACGGCGACTGAATGACAAAGGTCGAAAACGCCAGCGGAAATAAGAAGAAAAGGAATGTAAAGCTCGACGTTGAAAAGAGAGGCGATGACGACATCAGTCTTCACGTCATAGAGGATGATGACGATGACTAAACACGGACTTTGATGATGACGAGAAGGAATACGATAGTAACGAGGAAGTTGATAACAACGAACTGTATTCTTGCAGAATTTATGTATTTTGTTAATTCACATCATTTTAAATTATTATTTTTGCATCTAACCTTATCTATGACGAGAAAAATTCATATTTAGTATAAAAACTGCTGATTCGTGAGCGTAAATCCTCTCTCTATTTGTTAGAATTCTCTCAATTTGTTCTAACACTGACAAATTACGATCTCGTTTATCTAGGATACATTCCTCACTATCTGCTAATCGCTCTCCAAAATCCTTAATCCGTAAATGTTTTATAATAGCGCTTTGGTAAAATCCTAGAATAATAACCCCTCATCACCACATTTTTTTAGGTTTATCTTTCTTGGGTAATATCTCACATCTACAAAAATTTATTAATTCTAATTGTTTTGAGCACAAGGTTCCCACTTGTAAAAGTAGACTCCCAAAACCGCATAATCTTTTCAAGCAAAAGCCGCCATTCGATAGAGATGGTGTTGTTTACATGATACCTTGGTTAGAAAGTAATAAGATATATATAAGCCAAACTGGAATTTCCGCGCTAATAAAACATCACAAATATAATTTATCACTTCTAGTGCTTTAATTAAACACTCTTCTAAATTATTCTATACATTACCTGTTCGTTAAGATTTTATGTTACGGAAATAATGAAAAGAACGTAAAATTCAAGAATCATATTTTATGAAAATGTTTTCAATTTGATGGACAATAAAAAAGCGAGATCTTTTAATAAAAGCTTAACATACTGATGTATTATAATTTTAATTTATTAATAGTTATAATTATTCTCTTTATATCCTGGGCTCTAATTGTTTGATCATCTTTTATTGTGATGATCTCTATAAGAGATTTTGGTTAATTTATTACTATTTTTTCTTTTTATTTCTCTTATAAGTTTACAATCTATTCATAAATTTATGTTAAAATAATAATTCTAAAATTTAATAAGGTGTACCATTTGTTCAAATTCTTCTTTTTTCTTTTAGTTATTTTGTTCATTCCCGATTTTGAGTTTTTCACCTGGCCCGGTGGTTTATTCCAACAAAGCCACCGAAGCGTTGCTATTACGTCACTTTCAACGCTCATGAGAAGCAGCGCAGTTGCAACGATGCTATGACGTCATTGTTACTATATTTTCAGAAACTCATTTCGCTCTGGTTGTTTTCTTTGTTGATGTACCTGACGATGACGAGAGTACCTGTCGAAACGTTGTAACGTTTTTGAAAAATCGAATTTCACTTCGCTAAATCTTTTATATAAAGAATATATATACTCAATTATCATAACAATAACTAATCAAAGACCAAAGACAACTTGTTTATTTCGACAGCATTTCGATCCTCACAAGAATCTTGCAATAACATTAACTTAAATGAATTAGATTGGATTCATATTATGTGCTACCAAGACAGCATTGACAGTTGTGTTAATCCGAATGGCACGTCAGCCATCAGTTGGCTAATCCAATAAGCTTCCCTTGCTATGCGTAACTTAGAATCCCTTAGGTTGCCTTCAATAATCGTATATTTATAGGGCTCGATATGTTAAGTATCACCGTATTGTATTGCGTGATTGATCGCGCCATCTGTGTTTTTTTGTTTATGTGACAACTGTAATTATTTATTCTGATGCTTCATTGTGTTGATGTTTCACCGACATACTGCTTACAACACATTGCACAGGTTGCAACGTACACGTAGTTCTTCATTATCTGGTTTGATATTTTCCTCGTGTGGTTATTTCAATTCTATCAGCATCATTGTACACTACAATCAGCGTGGGTGGACCTCATCAGCAGTGAGCCCACGCCTACATTTCGTGTTTCGGTCCTGTTAACAGGACCGAAATAATAACAGGACCGAAATAATAACAGGACCGAAATAATAACAGGACCGAAATAATAATAGGACCGAAACACGAAATGTAGGCGTGGGCTCACTGCTGATGAGGTCCACCCACGCTGATTGTAGTATACAGTGATGCTGATAGAATTGAAATAATCACACGAGGATAATATCAAACCGAATAATGAAGAATAGCGGCTCGTGTAAGCAATATTCACAATAGTACACGCAGTTATTGGTAGTGCATGTAGTGGGAGTTCATATTTTGTATTCCAGTGACGTAGTTTCACTACGTAAGTAATCCGTGAAACGCTTAATTGTGTTGATGTTTCACCGACATACTGTTTACAACACATTGCACATGTTGCAACGTCCACGCAGTTATTGGTAGTGCATGTAGCGGGAGTTCATATTTTATATTTCAGTGACGTAGTTTCACTACGTACGTAATCCTATAATGACATAATGACATATGATTTGCATCATCGGGGTCGTTTGCAAGGTTGACATTGATTTCGTAGATTAATGTTCCCAGCCGCGTTAGATAATAAATGTAGATAAGAAAGAAAAGAAACGGGCTTAGCATCTGTCATTGAATGGGAAAACTCAAGTGCGCTTATGGGGTACTTGGGCTATCTCGGGATTAGTCTTCTTTTCAAGAGGACGTCCCCCAGAGCAAAGACTAAGGGTCTTAAGCTCATCATTTCGCGATTACCGATCATAGTTAGCCTTGATTGGACTCTTCGGAGGGTGGGGTGTGAAAGATCCCGGATGGTTAAGTCGGAGAGCGGCATGTTGATTGGCTGGATGGCTCAGATCTTGCTGGACCTGAGGCCGTGACAATATCGTTAGTGGTAAAGTTTTTAATTAAGAAAATCCTTATTATTATTTTTATACAGTTATTGGTAGTGCATGTAGCTGGTGTTCCTATTTTGTATTTCCGTGACGTAGTTTCACTACGTACGTAATCTTATAATGGCATAGTGACACATGATTTACATCGGGGTCGTTTGCAAAGTTGACATTGATTTTGTCGATTAATGTAACCAGTCGCATTATATAATATTAGTCTGCTAATTATGTCGCGTATTTTGCTTTGAGTTTTTGTAAATACCATTGGAGGTGATCCATTTAGCGGAATAACCTGGTTTCGTAATAATCTGGAACCGACAGGAATAATTGTATGTTATATTTTCTCAACCGCTTTTGTATAGAGACGTAAACCCGAGCCCAATTTGCTTCGGTCTCTGCAACCATTCGACCCTATCTTTTTCCAGCTTTCCACCTTCTCCAAACGCTTTTCTCTTTGGCAGTATAATTTTCTTACTTTGTCTTCTCTTTTTGTTGATTTTCTACAAAATAAGAGGGTGAAAGTAGAGTAATGCTCGCTGTTTATAATTTTAGCGCTTAAATGTCGCATTCTTTATATAAAAGGTTTAGCGAAGTGAAATTCTATTTTTCAAAAACTTTACAACGTTTCGACAGGTATTCTCGTCATCGTCAGGTACATCAACAAAGAAAACAACCAGAGCGAAATGAGTTTCTGAAAATATAGTAACAATGACGTCATAGCATCGTTGCAACTGCGCTGCTTCTCATGAGCGTTGAAAGTGACGTAATAGCAACGCTTCGGTGGCTTTGTTGGAATAAACCACCGGGCCAGGTGAAAAACTCAAAATCGGGAATGAACAAAATAACTAAAAGAAAAAAGAAGAATTTGAACAAATGGTACACCTTATTAAATTTTAGAATTATTATTTTAACATAAATTTATGAATAGATTGTAAACTTATAAGAGAAATAAAAAGAAAAATAATAATAAATTAACCAAAATCTCTTATAGAGATCATCACAATAAAAGATGACCAAACAATTAGAGCCCAGTATATAACGAGAATAATTATAACTATTAATAAATTAAAATTATAATACATCAGTATGTTAAGCTTTTATTAAAAGATCTCGCTTTTTTATTGTCCATCAAATTGAAAACATTTTTCCATACACTAAGAGAGAGTTCAATAGACTAGAGGCAATCCTTTGTAGAGGTTCTCGAATGTGTATGGATGGATTATATTCATATCGTGAGCGGCTTGAATTTCTAAAGATACCATCTTTGGGTCAGAGCCTATATTACCTAGACCTTGTTGCATTATGGCGAATGGTTAATGGGATAGATGGGTTTCCCTCGTGCTATGTTAAAGTTTGTTCTCAGACGCGTCGTGGCCACCCGTTGAAACTATTTAAGTTTACCCACGGTAAAGTAGTGAGTTTGGCTAGGCTCTCACATGGAGCATTAAACACCTGGAACACGTTGCCTGGAGAAATAGCATGTACCAAGGACTTCTCTCAATTTAAAGTTCCACTTCGTCGGTGGATTAACGATCATGGCATTCCGGAGGTGTACAATATTATGTAACCGCTACTTACTTATTTACTTTTTTTCTTTTCTTTTTTTCATATTTTCCTATGTGATCAGTTGAAAGAGCCATTTGGCTATAACTTGTAATACTACTAATAATAAATGTTCCTTGCCAGATTTTAGAGTTTCTGGACTTGAGGCCGTGATAATATCATGAAGACTGAACATTTTGATTTTCCTTGTCGGTCTTGAAATGTTGTTTTTCAACTATCTTTTTTGTTATTTTTAGTGGTGAAGTTTTTAATTGAGAAAATCCTTATTATTATTATTATTTTTATACAGTTATTGGTAGTGCATGTAGCTGGCGTTCCTATTTTGTATTTCAGTGACGTAGTTTCACTACGTACGTAATCTTATAATGGCATAATGACACATGATTTACATCGGGGTCGTTTGCAAGGTTGACATTGATTTCGTCGATTAATGTAACCAGTCGCATTATATAATATTAGTCTGCTAGTTATATCGCGTATTTTGCTTGAGTTTTTTAAAATACCATTGGAGGTGATCCATTTAGCGGAATAACCTGGTTTCGTAATAATCTGGAACCGACAGGAATAATTGTATGTTATATTTTCTCAACCGCTTTTGTATAGAGACGTAAACCCGGGCCCAATTTGCTTCTGTCTCTGCAACCATTCGACCCTATCTTTTTCCAGCTTTCCACCTTCTCCAAACGCTTTTCTCTTTGGCAGTATAATTTTCTTACTTTATCTTCTCTTTTTGTTGATTTTCTACAAAATAAGGAACAAGTGGAGGGTGAAAGTAGAGTAATGCTCGCTGTTTATAATTTTAGCGCTTAAATGTTCCTCGCCAGATGTTAGAGTTTTGTCTCAAAAATGTAATTTTTGAATTATGTAATTATTAAATTATTTTTCAATTTTTAATCACAATATTTTACATTATTACTATTATAAAACGTTCAATGTGTAATAGATTTGAATAAAAAATTCAGATTGAGGTATTTTCGAAATTTATGTTTTCAAAACTGACTAAACATTTTAGGGTGTTAATATAAAATTTCGAGTTATTTTGAATTTAAATTAAAATTTTTACTAAAAAATTACATTTAACTTAAAATTGCTAAAACGTCTCAAACCGATATGATATTTATTTCTGGGATAATATTATAGAGAACTGTTGTCCAACTTTTATAAGTTTTGCTTATGAAATGTTGTTTTTATTAGATTTTTAATTTTTTAATAAATTTTTTAAATTTCTCTAAATTTTTTAATAAAAAATTAAATCGATTTTTCCCGCAACTAGAAGCTTCTCCATAAAAATACGTCACATATGTAACGGTGTTGTGAAAACCATATTGCCCAAACATTAATTTTAAAAAAGCCAAAATACGCCTTATGGGAAAGATGCAATTTTAATGATCTATCGAATTTCATTTTGTATAACCGCTTGTTTAGTGGTCGACTTGTAGATTTTAGTAAAGTTGAAAAGAAAAAGAAGAAATTTGTAAAGTTGATGTTTAAATACTACTTTTTTGTTCTTTTTTCGTTCAATACTTACAAATGAAATTAATTGGACACTGTTTTCGCACTTGAATTAAAGTTTTCTTTGATTGATTTACAAAATTTATTTCTTAAATCAATCAACGATGCATGCAAATTTCGTTTGCATAGATCGTTTCATTAAAGGATACAACATTGTTTCATAAGACGACTTCAGTAGCTTCAACAATAAAATTTGCTAACACTTTAGGTAATAATCGAGTAGTCAATCGTAATGATTTGATACCTTCTTCAATGGGTATTTTCGTATACAATGATTCGACGTCCAATGTGCATAATATTGCATTATCGGGAATGGAAGTTTTTATCCTTTCAAAGTGTAGTAAGAAATCGTCAGTATTCTTCAAATGGGCTGTTACATTCTTCAGTAATGGCTTCAGCAAAGAATAAATATGCCTACTCAAAGATTGGCCGACCTGGGCATGGAATACTGTTCTTGTGAATCATATAAAACGACCATGACTTTAATCCATTCTTCCAAAGTATTTGCATCTGATTCGTAGTAAGAACATTTTCGCGGACAGCCTTTGCTAATATAAGTGAAACACTTGTATACACTTGAGCCAAATCGTCGTCACCATCTTTATATGTATTAGAATTCAATCACATAACTATTCCTCAACATGTTCTTCCTAAGAAGCAATGTATTTTGACTTTATTTTGTTCGATATAGATAAGATACATTTTAGAAAAAGACAATTTTAGTGTAAGGAGTATTAAAATTTTTAATATTCCAAAGTATTAAAATTTGTTTACAAATTCTACTGAAACATTATTAATAACGTAATAGCGTAATAAAGATATTATGATATTAAAGATATTAATATCATAATAGATTTTTTTGCATAGTGATTCACCTTTAATAAATTTAATAACCTTTGTCTTCTCTATATTTCCCTTAAATTCATTATACTAAAAAAGTTTGTGAAATAAATAATATACATTCCAGATATTTAGATCAATTCAAGATTTCCAGATCAGATTCAGATCGACTCGCTCCGCTCAACGAAAATTTATTACTAAATATTATCATAATAATTAGCATACAAGATAAAATACAATCGTCGAGGGCCTTTCAGATCGACGCTGGCCTTTCATATCGACGCTGGCCTTTCAGATCGACGCTGGCCTTTCAGATCGACGCGGGCCTTTCAGCACTCAGCTCGCCGGCGTAATGCCGGAGGGTGAGGTAATCAACATAGACATTCGTATGTTTACCGTTATTGGCAATGGATACCCAGATGCATCTCCCGAGAGAGAACCTGCGATCGACATCAATTCTCAATGCAGATTGAATATCAAACTAAACGACCGCACCGACGCTTCATTTAACGACCGCATCGCCTCTGAAATTAAAGCTGCTATCGAACAGCCGTGTCGTTTGAATGCGCACCAATCCTCCAGTGTACAAGACTTAACAGAACCAAATAAGACTTTCAACAATAGAATCGAGTCGAATACACACATCATGCCCAATGCGGATACAGTGCTCAGTTTGTCGCAGGATCTTCGCCGCTAACGCATCTGGAATGGAACGAAAACATGGTTTAACGCCAGGATGTCGAGGTTCCGGACTTCCGCCTGCTATATATTCATACAACTTTAACCCGTCTACTTGTGAGCCAGCCGTGGCCACCGGCGAAAGCACCGAGCTCCCTTTTTGCACTGAGCTGTTATCCGAGAATTTCCGTGTACGAGAAGACAAACTAACAGAACGCTCAGCCTTGTTTGCCAAGAACGTACAGATAATTCGCCGAATCCCATGTGGAGCTAGATCATGCGTCGCTTCAAAGATGACAGATCTTGTTGATGTTGTTGTCTCGAATCCTTCCGACGAAACCGCATGGTGTAACATGATATGTTTTACAAAAGTCGCTCTTCTCATCCTTCGGAAGGACACATTCAACTTAAGTTTGCTCACTCACGTTAATGATCAAGGAAGCCAGTAACAGCTACGGTGGCTATAACATCCTTCAAGACAGACAAATTCACCACCGCTCGAGCCCAGAAGAAAGCGAAAAACATCTGAGACGAAAAGTCTCAGAAAAAGTTGAGGATGAGGATATTCGAGGAGCAGTCCGTACATTATGCAGTGGCGCAGTCTCGATGGCGACTGACGACTCAACTTTTGCCGCTTTGCTTGCAAAACACCCCGACAGGGGAACCACGAATACATAATCAGCTATACAATTCTCCGCCGATGCAATCAGCCTATTTGTTACTGCCGAGTTGCTTCTATGGACACTACGCTATTTTCCCCCGTAATCGGCTGGCGGACCAGACAGCCTTAGTTATGCTCATCTGATAAACGTATTGGCATACTAAACCGGACCACCTGCAATCAGACTAACCGCGTCATTGGTTAGACTGCTGAACATTTTGTTAGAAGGCAATATATCGACCTCAATCTCTCCTTAGCCTTTCGCAAGAAAGATGGAGTAGTCCGTCCGATTGCAGTAGGCTTTACAATAAGGCGGGTAGCCTCGAAAATCACAAGCAGGTACGCCACGGAGACAATGGTTAAGAGGCTACCTTCAGTTCAGCTCGGTGTTGGTGTGCTGCGAGGAATCGAGGCAGTAATCCATGTGACAAGATCATTTCTACGAAGCACGGCTGGCAGTTCGCAAACGCTGGTAAAACTCGATTTCCATAATGCGTTTAACTGCATCAAGCGTGACGTATTTCTGAACTATGTTTCCAGAGATATTCCAGGTATCCTACCTTACGTTCACATGTGCTACGAAACGCCGAGCCCTTTATTTTTCGGCGATCACATCATTGAATCCCAAGAAGGCGTTCAACAAGGAGACCCACTCGGCTCACTTTTGTTCTGCATTGCAGTTAACGACTTGGCACAGAACCTAAATGCCAATCTGAACATATGGTATCTAGACGGCTGCGTACTAGGTGAATCTACTTCGTCACTGGTTTGAAGCATCCTCGAAGTTCAGAGACTCCGCAATGTGATCGGACTAGAGCTCAACACGGTGAAATGCGAGGTGATAACTGAGTGCGAAGAAGCTTGGCAAACCATTTGCCACCTTGTTACTGGCTGAAAATTGATTCCACCGCTGCTCAGATCGGCCGCGACACACAAATCGACAAGGCAGTTGATCAAGCCGTTAGCGAGCTAATTTAAGCGGGAAGCAGACTAACCAAACTCAACAAGTACGACGCATTGATCCTGCTTCTGAACAGCATTAGCCTACCCAAGATAGGCTTCTTACTAAGAAACTCCCCGTGTTTTCGAAATGGGGAATTGTCGCACTTCGACGGATAACTGAGGAGGCTAATTTCCATCATTCTAAACATTCCCTTACCAGATAAAGCGTGGAAACAGACTTCGATTAACCCTAAAACCGCAATTCCAGCATTCGCTTCATCGATCCTTGGAGCCGAAGACCTGATTAATTTGATAATCCGAAGCACAACGATCACCGCAGCTGGTTCACTAGATCCAGACTTTATCGAAACCAGTAGTCTCTGGAGCGCAAATTTTTGCCCTTCCGTCTCTTCGGAACCAATGATTCAAAAACGATGGACGGACGAGCTATACGACTTGCGATATAACAGCCTGCTAGCCGAAACCACATAAGACCGCTCCCGTCTGATTGCTGTTGCTCCTTGTTACGCCAGAGCCTTTCTTGAAGCTATCCCAATATCCTCAATGAGAACCCGCCTAGACGATCAATCATTATCTCTAGCGTTGCGCTGAGGTTAAGAGTTCACAGTAACCAGCCCTATGTATGCGCATGTTGCGAACCGGTAAATCGAGGAAGCGCACACGCTCTCGATTGCCGACTGTCAATGGCGAGCTTTCTTTGTCACTCAGCTATCAACGAACTAGTGATAAAGGCCCTTTAAACTTCTGGCAATTCGTCTAGACTCGAACCAGTTGGTCTGTCGCGAGACCATGGCAAGAGGCCGGGTGGCTCCACATTGACATCGTAGGACGATGGTCAAATCCTAGTATGAGACTTTACCTACCCAAACATCCTCGCGACCAGCTACGAGTCACACGCAGTATTCGGACAGTCGCACGATGCTCCGAAGAAAAGCTCAAAATAAGTCACATTGACAAGGGCCAATACGAATTGACTTATATTGCAGTCAAAACTCTTGGCGCCTACGGTCCATCCGCAATGAAGTTCCAGGACTCTTGAAGCGAGGTTATCTCGAAATACGGGGGATAAACGTGCCCGCACTTGGCTAATGCAGCGCCTTAGCACTATCATACAACGGGGCAGTGCAGCATGCTTCAAGGAATCAACCGAAGAATCGACGCTCAAATTTTTCATTTAACATTGTTGTCACCTTGATTTATTAATTTTATTATACAAAAATAATTGATTTTTATAATATGTTTAATAATATAATATTTTAATAATATTATAATATTTTTTTAATATGATTTTTCCTTTTATATTGTGGTAATACATGATCTTATATCATAAGATCATGGTTGATTCACTGTATCGAACGCCTTACTGAAATCGACTAAAACAGCATCTGATGATATTGTGTTAATTAATTAATGCAAATTAATAATTAATTATTAATTAATTATTATAAATATTATTATAAATTAGATTGATAATATTATTATAATTATATTTTAGAATTCATTATTCTAAAAGTATCTAGTTAAATTGTATAAGCACTTTGAAGTTGTTTTAAAGCATCATCTTCTTATAATATTGTAAACGGGATTGTGCTTTTTATCGTGAGTGATAGTGTCCATGACGATGGCGAAAATATTTGGAGAAATAGCGCTGCCCTGAACAATTCCTACGCAGGTTCTAAATAGCTCCAAAATCCCAGCCACACTTTGTACTACGCTTCTTGGATTTGCATAAAGCGCTTGAATACACTCTACGAGCTTTTCCGAAAATAAGTATTGATACCATCTTTGCACAACTCTTTGGTTCACATCTCATCGTTCTGATTGTTGATACGATAGAACTTTTCGATATCTTATTTCTGCTTCCTCTGTTACATATCAAAAAGTTCACATTCTCCTTTTTCGGTAATATAATTTCATGCTGATTTGATCAGTGAGCAGCTTGTGCGACCGAGACGGTTTTTCTTAGCATTATGCTTGGCTTGTTAATACTTCTGCTAGTAGTCTCAAATCTTATTTTCAAGAAAAATGATATCGCAAAATTTTTTTGAATTTTATTTTGACTTGGTCTATCCAGAATTAGGTGGAATATTTGATTTAGAATTTTCCTGATTCAGTAACTTTGATAGTTGTGGCATTGACATTTTTACAAATGGTATATATTTTCTAAATCCGAATTCTTATCAATTATAGATAGATTATCAATTATTAATAATTTATTAATATGGTTACTATATTTCTAACCGTAGATTGTTCAAGTACGGTTTTTATAAAAAAAAATATAACCATTTGTTATTATGGGTTTTTATTTTAACTTCATCCCTTAACAAATTAGACGAATCAGATAACTGAGTCTACGTATTTTATACTATAAATAAAAAAAGATAAATAATACATAATTATATAAGATATTAAACAATTTATATTTATATCAAATTAAAAATTGAAATTTAAAGTAAAAGTCAATTTTTATAAATTGACTAATAATTATTTATTGTTTATCTTCTAATGAAAAGAATAATCAGATCAGATAACTGAATCTACGTATTTTATACTATATATAAAATTAAAATAAGTAATTATAAATAATAAATAATTAGAAGAATATATTGTTGTAGATAGAATCGATAAAGGCTTTATTCGACAAAATCTAAAACATAACAAGATAATAGAATAGAATAGAATTTATTTATTTGAAGTGGCCTTTGTGGTAAATAGAACCATTTACAGGCCCACTATAAAAATTAAAAGACAAGTTTACGTCCGATGAATGTTTGAACTTGTATGTAGAGTTATTGAATTGATTGCAGCTGAAAGTGTTATTTTAGTTCGTTTGCAAGAAGTATAACGATCAAGGAAGTTTTGAAGTGTTTAAGCGACGTCAATGATTTTGTGTCTCGAGGAAGTTTGTTCCAAAGGCGTGGTGCAGCGATGGTGAATGCACGATATCCGTGATTACCGTTGTGACGGGGGACGAAAAGCGAGTAGGAGCGATGACTTCTTAGGGAGAGACCAGTCGTCATATAGGATGCGCTATCAGGAAGATATAGATAAGGAGGGTTGTGCCGGAATTTGATTTGCCATGCAAGTGTGAGAATTTGAGAGGTTATGCGGCTCGGAATGTCGAGCCAGTTAAGGATGCGGAGGGTGTTGGAGATGTGGTCGTACTTGCGAAGACGGAAGATGACTCTAGCAGCCGTGTGCAGAATCCTTTGTAAATAGTGAAATTGATATGCTGGACAGTACACGAGAAGTCCTAAGCAATATTCTAGACGAGGCATGAAAAGGCTGGAGATTAAAATAGCTGTCGATTTCACGTCGAGGTTTCTACGGACACTTTGTATGTCACGGAGGATGAAGGAGCATGAACTGATCTTGCTACGAATGAAAGGCAGAAACGAGAGATTATTGTCAAAAGGGACACCGAGGATTGTCATGATAGTCACTTCTGGTAGACGGAAATTGTGTATGCATACTGGAAAATCGAGGGTGTAAGAGTGGCGCGGTGTTATCCATATCATGTTAGATTTCTCGTTGTTTAAAAACATACGGATTGAACAAAGATATGCGTGAATAGCAGAGAGGCAAGACGATGCATCGGAAGCGAGGTTGGATGCAGATGTGAGTGTGCATGATGCATAGATTACTATATCGTCAGCGTACTGAATAACTTCAAAACCAAAAGGGACCACGATGGAAGATAAATCACCAAGAAGAAGGGTGAAAAGAAGCGGCCCTAGAACGGATCCTTGTGGTACACCGCAGCTGAGAGGAACCGGCGCAGAAGAGTTGGAGTTGGAGACTACGTGATAAGAGCGATTTGAGAGGTAAGATTTGAACCAGGAAATGACATGAGACGAGATGCAGTAACGTTGTCTGATACATGAGAGAAGTATAGTGTGATCAACTACATCAAAGGCGGAGGATAAATCAAGTGAAATTACAAGGCTTACTAGATGTTTGTCAAGAGCAAGAAGTAGATCATTGGAGAGTTTTGTGCATGCGGTCATAGTAGAATGTTGTGGTCGATATGCATGATTGAAAATGTGGAAACAGAATTTGATGATATGTAGTTGCTTACCTGTCTGAGGATGAGACGCTCGAAAAGTTTTGAGATGGTCGGAAGGTTTGATATTGGTCTATAGGAGGAGGCGGAACTGGGATCAAGATGATGCTTCTTTAATAATGGGCGAACTATGGCATGTTTGAACGACGAAGGATAGTGTGATAAATGGGTAGACATGTTGAAGACACTTGTGAGATAACGGCTGATGGTGTCACTTAGTAACTTTAGAATGTGTGTTGGAACAGGATCGAGAGGAGAGGTTGAATTGGGTAATCGTGTTAGGGCATGAGATACGCTTTCGATAGATAAAAGTGAAAAGTAAAACAGTTCTTATGATATGGGGCTAGGTAGGAGAAACTAGAAGATAATGGTACGTGGATTGAGGTCAA
The DNA here is from genome assembly GCA_012934845.2 of Pomphorhynchus laevis. Taxonomy (NCBI): domain Eukaryota; kingdom Metazoa; phylum Acanthocephala; class Palaeacanthocephala; order Echinorhynchida; family Pomphorhynchidae; genus Pomphorhynchus; species Pomphorhynchus laevis. The sequence goes on from WNNJ02002681.1 coordinate 26,580, forward strand.
AGTTCGAGCTATTTTGCGTTGCAAATGAGATGCGAATTCGTTGGAAGAGATAGAGATAGACGTGACAGATTTGTTTCTACCCAAAAGGTTATTAATGGATTTCCACGCGTGTTGATGATTGTCACGCAAAGATGTTTTGCTATGCCAGTATGAGGAGCATTTTGAGTTCAAAAGATATCGGTATTTGCGTCGAAATTCTAGGTATTCTGAGTAAGATGAGTTTAATAGCTCGGTGATATTACGACGACGGAATCTTGAGTGCATTCAGTGAAGGTGTCGTAAGGAGCGCTTGGCTCTTCGGCAATCGCTATCGAACCAGGGCACTCCTGACTGGTGGCGAGGCGTGCATTGTTTGAACGGCAAAATCATATTGAGTATGCCAATAAGTTCAGTGCTATACATGTTGGTTAAGTCGTCAAGTGAAGTGTTAGTAAAGGCAACAAAAATTAGGAGTGGGGACGAGAGAAGGTTTATACGCAAGTTATTTAGATCAAGTTGTTTCCATTGACGATATATATGGGGATGAGTAGGGTGTGGAGGATCATTGGTTTTAATGTTAATGGTGAGAAGGTAATGGTGGGATAGGCCCACATCTTTCACAGAAATGGTGCTGCAAGTAGACGATGATCGAACAAAGATGCAATCAATGGTACCACCTTGGATATGAGTGGATTTAGTTGGGCTATATCTGAAGCCAAAGTCTGATAATGTCTTCAGTAGGTGTGACGAGTGAGCGCATGATGGTCTGTCAAGTCGAATGTTGAGGTCACTAAGAATAATGACGGGAGATGATGTAATGCTTAGGTTAGAGAGCATATCAAAGAGTTCGTCAAAGAATGTAAGACATGGCGCAGATGAGCCTGGTCGATAGATAAGGGCGAAACAAATTCGTCTACTGAAGTGTATAGCGTTAAAGCACATCAGCTCGAATGACGTAGGGGCAACTGGAAAGTTTAGAACATGTAACGATATAGCGGGCAAAGAAAAGGAAAGTAGACCACCATGGTTGATGCTTCCTGGATCACCATGTCGAGCACGTTCAGCAACGTTTAGGTTAAGCGATACGAGTCTTCGAATAATAAGACATAACAAAACTATTGATCATGACAGTCTTCCCCTAAGCAAATATAATCGTCGAGATAAGGTGGTTTTCCTCTTCTCCGTTTGTTTCGCATTGATCTGAGAGGTTCACTTTGACTCGTGATTGAAATATTGCTCGCATTCTTTGTTTGATAGTTTGTGCTGATGTCGGAAGATATTTGATCGTCAAATAACGGAGTATAGGCCTCTGTATTTCTGGATTCGCTTTTAGTTAGCTCTTGAGATATAGATTGATCATTGACAGGCGGAATCGATGAAGTTTCATATTCGATAGGCCCATGGGTACTGGTCACCGACTAGATGAGCGTTCGAAATCGTCACATGAACAGTTATCAATTTATGTATCATCGCCGTGGGGAACTTTTGCTAGTTTTTGAACAGATATAGTCGATTCGTGCCCTTTTTCATCTCGAACTAAAACATATTGTCTGTTGGACTGTAACATTTTCACTTCTTGAAACGGTAGCTCATTTTTACGAGCTCGTTCATCTCTGAGCAAAAATGTTTGGTTATTTTGTAGCCAAGAAGGCGGAATCGACGAATTTTTTGAATTTCTGGGGTAGAGAAATATGCGATTGTGTGGTGTTTCTCCGGTACTAGTGCACAACAAAGATCGCATGGACGCTAGAATAGAAGGGAGGACAGATTCCCAATGTTTTAATGGAAGGTTTCTCGACCTTAGAGCAAGTTTGATTGTCATCCAAATAATGTCCACAAACCTCTCCGCCTGTCCATTTCCTCTGGTGTTATAAGGAGTGCTCCTACTTGATGACACACATTGTGAAGTTAAAAAGTTGCGAAATTCTCGTGATTGGAAACATGTACCTTGGTCGGAGTGTATTCTAGCTGGACGTCCAAAAATACTGAAAACTTGGTGCAAAACCGATATTACCGAGGATGAACAGCAATCGGAGCAAGGAATCGCGAATGGGAACCGAGAAAATTCGTCGACGATACATAGTAGATATTGATTTCTGGTAGTAGACTCCAAAGAACCTTTAAAATCAATGTTAAGTCGCTCAAACGGATGTGTTGCGTTGATAACATGACTCATAGTAGGTTTACAGAATTACGGTTTATCCTCGGCGCAAATACGGCATCCGCTAGTTACTTTAACGACGTGTGACTTATTATAGGGTAGATTGTATTGTTTGATATAATGCATCATACGAGTAATTCCAGGATGGCATAAGGAGACATGAATTTGATTGAGCTCACGGAGAGATCCTTGATGCGAACACACATCAGATATTCGCGACATAGCGTCAGCTGCCTTATTATTGCTTCCAGCTCGGTACTGTATTTCGTATTGATAAGGTGCTAATTCCAACCGCCAACGAGTTACCTTATTATCTTTTATCTTATTGGTATGAGTTCTGTCGAACATAAAACTGACCTGTGATCAGTGATTATTTTGAAGGGTTTGCCAAGAAGGTAGTGCTTCCAGTACTTAACAGAGCTGACAATCGCCAAAGCCTCTTTCTCACACTGGATTGATGTAACATTGTTTTCGGTAGTGTCTGTGAATAGAAGGCTACAGGTCTCGTTTCCTGACTGAAAACATCTATTGAAGTATATGAAGCGTCCGTTTCTATTGTCAACGGTAAATGTGCTTTGTATGAAAACAATGTGGTTTTTGCAATTTCTTCTTTAAGATCTTCAATAACTTCGATCGATTCAACGGTCAAAGGGAATGAATCAGTCAAGTAATATCCCTATTTTGTTAGAGAATGAAGATATCCATTTGGAGTAGTAGGCTAAGAGACCTAATAGTCGTTGCATTTCCTTCCTGTATCTAGGTACTGGATAATCAAGTAATGGTTTAACACGATTATGATCTGGTTTCACAGAGCCCTTAGACAATCTATATCACAAAAAATCCAATTCCTTTTGTAAAAACCTTGTTTTCTCCTTAGCCAAAGTAAGATTGACATTCTTAGCGACTTCGCAAAACCGTTTATATCTTTCATGTGTTCGTTAAAATCTTGGCCGCAAATTATAATATCATCCAAATAAGCGAAAACTCCGACTAGACCAATGTCGTTGATAATCTGATTCATGATACGTTGAAAGACGGACACTGCGTTAGTCAATCCAAATGGAATTCGTTTATATTGATAAAGATTTCCATCTGCCTCGAAAGCAGTGAACGGTCGATCGTTTTATAGCAAAGGGATTTGATAGTAGGCCTGAGAAAGGTCTACAGTTGTAAACACAGAATATGATGCTATTTGAGAAATTAAATTATCGATTAGGGGAAGGGGGTAAGCATCCAGTAATGTGTACCGATTAACAGTACATGAATAATCTACAACCATACGCTGTTTCTTTCCAGAACCAGACACGACCAGTACCTGAGCTCTCCATGGCGATCGACCTTTTTCGATGATATTCTGTGCAAGAAGCTTTTGAATTTTAGCTTTTATAAATTGCGAATTCGATTCCGTTTGCCGACGAGATTTACTAGAGATTAAGCGTATGTTTCGATCTATTCCAGGGAACAACGTTATTGGTTCGACATTTATCTCATATGCTGATCGAAGCGATGCAAGTGTTAATCCAGGATGGTCACCTTTGAAAGATTATGTAACATAATGATGGTAGTCGAAAAATTCCTGTCCCAGGATGATCGGCGCACACAATTAAGGTAGTACGAGGAAACGCCAATTTTCGTACATCCTGTTTATCAACTCGAATGTTATAATACACTGACGGCGAACAACGGTGAAATGCGTATAGGACGCCATTTGAACATGCCTATTGCAAGATGTAGTTTTGATACGAAACTGCTTTACGACGTTCATGTCGATAAAATTGCTAGTGCTACCCGTGTCCATCAATGACTTGAATGGTATACCAGCGATTTTGACATTGTAAACCGTTGTACTCGGTTTGTTAGGATTAGTTGATACATGGTATAGGGCTGCTGAGGTATTCGAACTAGTTTGCTTGTTCGAGGGTACCTATTACCTAGCACAAGTGTGAAAATATAAATATTAGAAATAAATAAAATATACAAATAAAGATTCAAAGCTATTTTCAACCAAAGCATAAATTAAAATTGTCAAAACAAATCAGATAACTGAATCTACGTATTTTATACTATTTATAATAAATAATTATATAAGATTTTATACAATTTATATTTATGTCAAGTTAAAATTAAAAATTGAAATTTAGGATAAAAATCAATTTATATGAATTTACTAATAGATAACAAACTATGTATTATAATGAAGATTAGAGGTCATCAAAAGGAACTGCTTTGTTATCAGGTTTTGGCACCTATTTCTCTACCCAGCATAGCAGCGAGGCTAAATGGGCGCTAATGACGTATTTTCTCTGATAAAATTCGATTATTTAGTATCTTTTTCTAATACAAAACATTGTATTTATTTCACTGATCGGTTTCACATTTTCCTCATGTGGTTATTTCAATTCTATCAGCGTTACTGTACACTACAATCAGCGTGGGTAAGCATCATCAGCAGTGAGCCTACGCCTACATTTCGTGTTTCGGTCCTGTTACTGATTCTGCTGAACTCCTTGTCGCCGAAATGCTCTATGTCGCCGACATAGCAGCAGGGCCAAATACATGCCAAGGACGTATTTTCTCTGATTATTGTGTTGTGTTTATTTTATTAATTATATTAAATACGTAGACTCAGCTGATTTGATGTCAAAAAATATTAAATTATACTTTTTATAATTTTTTTGCAAATTATAATTTAGAATGAATCATTAGGTTAAGAATATGTTTCTTTTGTGTATTTTAATTAAAATGAAATGCATCTATAGAAAATTTTCTGAGTAATTTTCTGATGCAAACAGTTGTTAGCAAAATATCAAATAACATTTTTCCATTTTTATTTAGCTCCAATAATTCTTTACTTTTAACATTGTAGAAAAATTTCATTTTACACAATAAGAATGCCATTGTAGTTGTTTTCTTAACCAAAATGCACATCATCGGACGTTTTTTCTAGCAGACACTTACAGTAAGTATTTATATCTAAGACAATTTTTAATTTTTTGATCTTATTCCATGCATCCTGTGCAGTTAAGTGACATCACTCAATGAGTGCTATCACCTAAGCTCCGTTCATGAAAACGACATTACTTAACCGTATAATTTCGTAACTAAGTAGACAATAATCCCAAGCAGCCATCTTCGAACTCAAGATTTATTGCCTGACTAATGTCTTGAATAAGCAAGTTGGAGGCATAGGCAATTTCCATATTCAGCTCATTCCAAATATTTAGGCATCGATGGGAAAGTCTAGCAACACTGACGCAAATTTATATAAAGTCAGGCAATGACCTCTATGTGACATTTCAGGTAAGCATACACAATGCAATGGGTAGCCGTCATCCTATGAGAATGAACTAACTGCCGCATCCTATGAGATCCGGATAAAACAATTTTATGAACATGAATATCAAAACATTATCTAGATCAGTGTTAACAAAAGTTTTACACCATGCACCCCCTTAAGTCGAAATATAGTTTTGTCCCCCTGTAAATTGAAATTTAAATAAAGAATTTGTAATTTTATTAAATTGTTTTTTAAATAATATACCCTAATTATGTAATATAATACTTAATCTAAGATTTTACTGATGATGTATTTTATGATTGGTTCCAATTTAGTTAACTTAAGTTTTAAGTATCCTCGTTGTGCAATATTCAACCTATTTATTTTCTTTACCAATAAATCATTTATGGCACTAAATCCACATTCAGATAAATAGGTTTTTGTAGAGCATTTTAGGAGGTGAAAATTGTAATAATAATTATCTAACATGCGTAGTCAACCCTCTATATTTAGTCTCTGTTTCATCGCAAAGCCATACCATCACTCCTCTTAGATCAAATAATAATTTAACAGACTCATCGTTTTGCATGTATGCAAGTTCTTCTTGATATTGAACATTGGAAATAAGTGAAAGATCTGTTAACATTGGCTGAGTTAGCCATGCTGGGAAAATAAATTCTTTCAAGTCAGAAAATATTTCTTTTAATTCAGTAGATAACTTCTCCAGATGATTGGATATAACAAATATACCATTATCACTAACTTTATATTTATTGAGCCAAAAATCTTTTCAAAGTTTTTCTTCAGAATTAAATCTCGGCTCAAATCAATAATAAAGCCATAAATCTTTGCTTTTAGATCAATAATAGTTTTATCTCTCCCTTCAAGTTGCTTAGTTAGTATATTAAGCTTTTCAAAAATATCAACAAGATAAGTGACAAATGCTTTATCGTCGTTTGTTAAAATTGTATTCATTTCAGGGTTGTCCTTTAAAAAATCTTTAACTTTATCAAATAGCTTTATAAATCTTTTTAGACAGTTTCCTCACGTAGTCTGCACTTTGTCCTTCACAAAACAAGATTTACAAGTATTTCTTCATAAAAATCATTATTGTCGACGTATCTAACATAAGCCATCAATATTGCCTCACTGTCCTTAAATGCTGCTCATCCATTTGAAGTGAGATTTTATTTCACCTTTAATTTCTCTACTAAATATTCTTCGACATTCGCACTCATTAAGTTTGCAAAAACTTACCAGTTTTTGCAATAAGCTTAGATATTTCATAAGTAGTCTCAAGAGTACAATTTTCGGTTATGTTTGGGCGACGAATAAAGATTTAATCGTAGTCCTTCATTCGAATTTATCCTTTAGTTCTTTAAAGTAATCTAAACCCGAGTTGATTTGATCTTCAAGCTTTGAACTCAGATGTGCTTCAAGACGACATTTTTTCATTGAATCTTACATAAAGATTGTTGACCTATAAGACAGAAAGGCAATCGGATATCATTAGATGCAGGATGATCCAAATTTAAGAAAATCCTCGGAATATCAATAAACGTTTTTCTTCATTTTATTTCGCATTTAGGGAGTACTAAAATAGGAAAAAGTTTAAGTTATAAAAATTTATATCTCAGCAAAAAATAATTTAAATGATGAGCAATGTTATTTTGAGTTATACATAGAAACTAAACAAATACTTAAATAAATGACAGCAAAAATTGATATTTTTCCTAGTTTTTATACATATAATAGGTTTAATATTTAAAAAATAATAATTTATAAACCTAAAACTTTTATAAAAGATATTTAAAAAATAAAAACTTTTAAATATTTTGTAATTCTTGATTTGCACACCCAGAATTCAAACATACCCCTTACGGATGCATACACTCTCTTTTGGAACCATTAATTCGTAATGCAATATTTACTCAGCGCTTACAACTTTAGCATATATGAAAATCTTTTTATCAAAAGTACTCAGCGCTTACAACTTTAGCATATATAGAAATCTTTTTATCAAAAGTATTCATAATGTCAATTAAGATGCACAACAATATGCAATATTCAACAATATACAACAATATTCAATTTATAAGGCAACAACACATATATTATATATGATCTAAGGAATAATGTATTATCCCTCTTTGGTGAAACTGCTAAAATTTTATTTTCTGTAGACAGCGGTTAGCGAATTAGAAGTATTCCTATTTATTAAATAACCTACAATGAACATTTTAGCATTGTAGACACTACTCATTTTACATTTTCAGATTGGCATGTCAGTTGTCCTCTGAGCCAAAAGGCAAATCATCATTGGACGTTTGTTCGAGCAAACACTTACTGTAAGTATTTAACAATCAAGACAATTTTAGCTAGTAACGATAAAGTCTAAATGTTTTATATAAATGAAAAACAATATCTTTAGATAGCGTAATTTTTTTATGTAATCTTTGTAATAAGTTACAAATATTATTCAAAAAAATATCATTAAATTATACGTATTCACATCAAATTATTCTCTGAAACGAATGATTAGAAGTTAAATATATTTCTGCTACGTATTTTATTATAAAATTGCGTTTTTTAATATTTTAAAAGCTATAATCTCAATATATTCATATTTAATACAATTATTTTTGTGAATAGTTTTCTCCAATTATTATAATTAGTATCAAATTATTTTCCTTGTTGTAATTATTATCTCAAACATTTATTTTGAATATAACAAAATAACCAACATCTATTTTTGAATTTAACTTTATTACTGTCAAGTAATAAAGTTAATTTTAACTTTAAATAAAGTTAATTTTAAACTTTCTTGATAATAAACTACTTACATTTGAGATCTAATATACATACAACAGAACTTATATCCTTCAAACTTCTGCTTTGCAAACTGCCATCGACATTTCAACGAAGGAGATACATCTCGGAATTTTATATATACAACTACTTCAATTAATATATACAGTACAACAATCAATCAAGACGATTCAATCAAGATTCAATCAAGACGATGAATCAATTGCAAGACGATCAATCAATTCGACAAATGTCAACTCGATGTTGTGGTTGTAATGGTCCGGCAGCGGTGTGCAGAAGTTGTGTTTGTGCAAAGAACGGCGTGCAGTGTATTAATTATTCGGCACCAAAATGTGCAAATCGTATTCCGTCAGTTGGAAAGGACGCCTCCTATGGATCTTTATCATAAGCTGATCAGGTTCAACACAGTCAAACTGCAGCTACGCACGCGCATAGTAATATCAATGAGCACGTGTCCTTTGAATTAAAATGTACAGCTTCAGATTGCAACATATATTCTGCTGTGAAAACTCCAGTTCAACTATCACATGAATTCTTTCTCCGTGATTTCTATTGTGGTTATTGTGCTGCCAAACAAATAGCCGCACAATCAGAGTTAGTCAGTTCTCTTGAGAGTGAGCTGACTGAAATCAAACGACAAATAAATGTTTCACCACCGTGTAATTCCTAAGCTCAAAACTTACAATCTTTCAGGCTTAAATCTAGTGATATGCATGATTGACCCTCATGGAGTGATGTTGTGAGTGGGAAGGTTCGTAGAGAGATTGTACGGACCGTATTAGCTACTACAAGCAACGAGAACAAAAATGCTTCCAGCTTACAAATCTTGCGTTATATTGAAAAGGAAAGTAAACGATCCTCAACAGTAATGATAAAAAACTTTCCTATTTCGGATGATGATCATACAGAAATCTTAAAGCTTTTTCAAGATATAGGTTGCGCAAATCCAAATTTTCGACAATTTCAAATTCTTCGATTTCCGGCTAAGCGCTCTTATATCCCACATTGGCTGTCACTTACTATTAGTCCGTCATTTAGTGAATACATTATTTCTTTAGCTCCGAAATTACGACATACTGCTTTATACGGTAAAGTCTACATCATGCCTGACCTTACTCCTGCTAAACGCGAGATTAAGAACCTTCTTGTGAACCAACTCAGAGAGAGGATAATTGCAGAACCGAACAAATCATTTTGCATTCGCAACAATAGAGTCATTCAATTATCAAATTCCACTAGTTCAAATAATTGCCCCGTAATCACTTTAAACATGGATAAGGTTACAGTCGCAGGTGTAGAGACAACACCTGTACCTGATCCAAATCATGAGATACTGGGGCGAAACGATCGGCATCCTAGAAATACAGTTCATGCCAATGACTGGATATGCGTATTATCAAACATCAAACAAGCGTCAATTCTCCTTTATCTTTTCCCAAATCGTCAGTATTGTTTGGACTAATAAACATTCACTCTTTACGTAACAAAGTTGATCTTGCTCTGCACATTTTTTGATAAAAACTACCTTTTGCTCTTGTGTATTAAATAATCATGGCATTCCCCAGATGATTTGTGCATTCGTCATCTACACTCACTAAATTTAAATGTTATTCATCGTCCGCGTTCGGAGTATTCAACATCAATCAACTATGACGGTCTTGTATGTTTCGCATTACCCACTGTTCCGCTTGCCATCCACGACATTCCCATTGAACCTATGTCTTTTGAGCTAATCGTATTTTGATGCTAATTCTCAGCATCTAATCTTAATGATCGTTACAACTTCATCTTACTATATCGTCCTGGTTCCATTGGTCCGAGCAACACTTTTTAGACGAACTTTACAATTTCCTCTTAAACATTGACGCACCTGACACAATAATCCTTCTCGGTGATTTCAACATTCATTTTGAATGCCCAACCTCGCGAAACGTTTCACGTTTTTTTTCAATAATTGGTGATCTCGGATTCGTTTATTAACACACTGATGCTACACATATTCTGGTAGAAACCATAGATGGTTTCTTTTTGCGAACTTGCTCGCATCTCAAACCACGTGCCACCGTGCTTGATATCAGTATTTATGACCATCTTCTTCTTTCTTTACAATTACATTCCTTTCCCGATTTTCCCTCTACACCTCGCTCTCATCGATCTTGGAAACTTCTTGATTTAGCGCTATTTAAAATTATCTGGTAAGCTCTTTAGATTTGTCTCCTTCATCATATGTAAGTATTCTTGCGAATAATTTTGAATCATGCATTACCCAAATTCTTGATAAAATATTATCTTTAAGGGTTTTTGTTCCACGACGTTCTCATCAAGCTTCTTGGTTTGATTGTGAATGTGTCACCGCCAAGCGTTTACTGCGTCGTTGTCATCGCTTGTATCTTAGAACACATCGAAGAAATGTTTCTTTGGCAGATACAGCCAGATTATCTTTCAGAGATGCTCGGAAGCGATACTGTGAGCTCTTGAAACATAAATCACTTGCTTACTGGCGTGCAAAAATTGAATATCCTTCTTCTCCACGCAATTTGTGGTCTTACATTAAAAACTTACTTGGACATTCATGTCTGAAATCAACACTGTCTCCTTGCATTTATCCTGAATACCCTGGTGATAAGCTTACTGCAAGCATTTCCACTCTTGATTCCTTTAATGACGACTTTTCTTCTGTCTTGAATCATCATTTGCTGGAACTTTTCTACTTTACGCTTATACATCCTCGGCAAATATTAACTCCACTAACGCAGTTACCAAACACGACATCTATCCCAGATATTATCCCAACTAATGTGTTGAAATCCTGCATCCACACACTTCTACCTTATTTGTGTAATATTTTCAATTCGTCAATTCAGTATTCGAAGTATCCTGATTCCTTTAAAGTCGCCATGATACGGCCACTTGTGAAGCGATCAACTCTTGATATCATGATTCCTTCTTCGTACAGACCAATTTCTAACCTACCGACAATCTCCAAACTTTTTGAACGTATAATCTTACATCAAATAAGTGACTATCTGAAGGTAAATATCCTGTTTCCCTCTTCTCAATCTGCTTATCGTAAGCATCATTCAACCCTCACTGCATGCACTCAAATTTTTTGACCATTTACTTGTCGCCATTGATAAAAGTCGTATTGGTCTTATTATAGCGCTTGATTTAGCTTCAGCCTTTGATGTCGTTGACCATCAAATTCTCCTTGCATGTCTTCGTCACCGATCCGGTTTCTCATCTAGTGTTATCAAATGGTTCCAATCATATCTAACTGGTAGATCTTTTAGTGTTGAATCTAATTCAACTTTCTCATCTACTTATCAAATCACTCACGGCGTACCTCAAGGTTTTGTTCTTGGACCTCTACTATTCACACTTCTTCTTGGCGACCTAACATATATAGCCTCTCCTTATGGTTTTCATTTAATTCAATATGCAGACGGCATCGTGCTGGATGCAGACTGTGATCCTTCTTTCGTTAATGACTTTGCAGACATTTCTTCTGATTGTCTAAATATCGCGTTATTCTAATTCGCTGTCTTGGCTAAACATCACGAACCGCATAAGATTTAAACTAGCATGCTTTATGTGGAATATCATAAACGCCAACGCCCCTTCACAGCTCATCTTACCTACATTATCCAGTAAATTTACAACTTCTATTTCGCTTCGCAGTCATTCTTCAAGATCAAGATTATATATTCCACGTCATTTTTAGCTCACCGCGCATCGATCATACTCGAGGGCATAAACTGTGGGACAATCTTCCCTCACATTTTACTGCATCATCTTCATATGTACAATTTAAAAAATGTTTATTTACATTTCTACGGAATCCTAATTTATATTTTTTTGTCATTTTAGTGGGTTTGTAATTGACTGATAGTCACATTTGCCACTCAAAAAACGTGTTCTTCTTAAAAAAGATAATTAATAAACATTATTTTAATAACAAAGTTAATTTTTTATTGCTAAAAAGTTTACTTTGAAGAGACCAATTGAATTATCGAAATATGCATGATCATTTGAAAAACGCTTTGTCACAATATGACAAATTATATTCCATAGTAACAGCTGTGCTCTATAAATAATAAAAATAATTATAAGATAATTATATTTTTTTATAATTATAAAAAATTATTATTAAATGATAGAATTATTAAATTATAATATTTTATAATTGTTTACAAACACAAGTTTTTATAATAAAAATTAAATAATATTTTTACTGATGATTTTAGAAATAATAATTATTTAAATATTCTTAATTATTTTGATACTTTAGCTGTCAGCCTTATTGGCTTCATTAATGCCGCGAGTTTTTCCAAACCACCACAAAATCTATGAACAAAATTATTGCTCATTTCTGATTAAAAGAATCGGGAAGACTAAACAGCATAAACTAACTCTATGCTGTTTCGACTTTTGAGTCTCATCAGTAGGAGCTGCTGCACAACTGAATTGAAGTACCTCACTCAAGGCAGATCAATAAGCCATTCTAGTACACATCCTTGTACTGTGAGAGTATTCATCACGTTAATTCATCGTACATTGATGTGCACTAAGACTTATTGAGCTGTATTCGGGAGCTTCAATCTAGTAGTTCAGCAGCTTCTACTGATAATACTCAAAAGTCAAACAACATACACTCAGTTTATGCTATTTAGTCTTCCCGATTCCTTCAATCAGAATAGAAAATAGACGGGGAAAAGTAGGTCATTTGTTTATTTGTAAATAATTCCATCGATAAACAAGTTTACACAGCAGTGTAAACTAAATTGTGGTGCTTTTGAATCATGTCATCACAACTGTAGAATATGTTTTTAATATAAAAATAACAAAATTGATATAGTATTTATTAATTAATGAATTCGTTATAATAAACTACATGAAATAATAATATTTTCAAATCGCCTCTTACAAATATCGAAGATTGATTAAAGCCAGATGAAAATATTTACTAATCCTTCATTAAGATGTAATTATCATAATAATTAAGTAATCATTATTATGTAGGTGTTGGTGTTCGTTGCGTTCTAAATGGCATTATAACTGTCTTAGCTATTGCTTTCAAGATTTCATTCCGTATTGAATTTATACAATCGGCAGAGTTTCTTGAGTACGTTGTTGGCAGCACATCGGATTCCACCAGCAGTCAAGAATAACTATATAGTAATACATGTTATAATTTATCTTGGTCCATTCCGTCCTATAATGTGTTCCGATAGATTATCAGTGTAAATTGGATTAATTTGTATGAATATATTGATACATCTTCTTTTAAATAGGAAATAAATTACAAAATATTACAAATATCTTTTATAAGCAAAAATAAAATATAAAAAATATGAATAGTTGATCCATTATTGATAAAGAATTATTAAAACTGTGTCAAAGAAATAGGAAATTTTTTATATTTAAGTAACTTCTGTTAACGTCTTCAAAAAATTACTAATTAGATAATTACATAATTAGTAATTAGTATGTTACATCTTCAGGTAATTTTATGAGGATACCAACAGTGAGCTAATAATGAGCGAAATATCAAAAAGTTCTCTTTTCTTTATTCCAGCTCCAATAATTCTTTATAAAATATATTTATAAAATATAAGAGCTTCTGTTAAACTTAAATTGTAATACTATGATCAATAAAATTATAGGTTCTTGTAATTCGAACAAAAATATATTTCTAGCATGTTTGTTAGAATTTACTCTATTTTGAAAAATATTTGCGATAACTGATGACCAATAACTGACTTCGCTGAAAACAATAATTAGTCTGGAATAGCAGCGTACATGTAATCAGAATTTAAATATTACGAAAGTAGAGCATTTAATTTTTATTAATTAGAAAAATAAATTAAAATTTAAAAAATTAAAATTTATGAATTAAATTTTAGTCTAGAATAATTAGTTTGGAATAATTAGTCTAGAATAACAGCGTACAATGCAATCAGAATTTAAATATTACGAAAGTAGATCATTTAATTTTTATTAATTAGAAAAATAAATTAAAATTTAAAAAATTAAAATTTATGAATTAAATTTTAGTCTAGAATAATTAGTTTGGAATAATTAGTCTGGAATAATTAGTCTGGAATAACAGCGTACAATGTAATCAGAATTTAAATATTACGAAAGTAGATCATTTAATTTTTATTAATTAGAAAAATAAATTAAAATTTAAAAAATTAAAATTTATGAATTAAATTTTAGTCTAGACTAATTAGTTTGGAATAATTAGTCTGGAATAATTAGTCTGGAATAACAGCGTACAATGTAATCAGAATTTAAATATTACGAAAGTAGATCATTTAATTTTTATTAATTAAAAAAAAATAAATTAAAATTTAAAAAATTAAAATTTATGAATTAAATTTTAGTGTGGAATAATTAGTCTGGAATAACAGCGTACAATGTAATCAGAATTTAAATATTACGAAAGTAGATTCTTTAATTTTTATTAATTAAAAAAATAAATTTAAATTTAAAAAATTAAAATTTATGAATTAAATTTCAGTCTGGAATAATTAGTTTGGAATAATTAGTCTGGAATAATTAGTCTGAAACAACAGCGTACAATGTGATCAGAATTTAAATATTACGAAAGTAGATCATTTAATTTTTATTACTTAAAAAAAATAAATTTAAATTTAAAAAATTAAAATTTATGAATTAAATTTTAGTCTGGAATGATTAGTTTGGAATAATTAGTCTGGAATAATTAGTCTGGAATAACAACGTACATGTAATCAGAATTTAAATATTACGAAAGTAGATCATTTAATTTTTATTAATTAGAAAAATAAATTAAAATTTAAAAAATTAAAATTTATGAATTAAATTTTAGTTTAGAATAATTAGTTTGGAATAATTAGTCTGGAATAATTAGTCTGGAATAACAGCGTACAATGTAATCAGAATTTAAATATTACGAAAGTAGATCATTTAATTTTTATTAATTAAAAAAATAAATTAAAATTTAAAAAATTAAAATTTATGAATTAAATTTTAGTCTAGAATAATTAGTTTGGAATAATTAGTCTGGAATAATTAGTATGGAATAAGAGCGTACAATGTAATCAGAATTTAAATATTACGAAAGTAGATCATTTAATTTTTATTAATTAAAAAAATAAATTAAAATTTAAAAAATTAAAATTTATGAATTAAATTTTAGTCTGGAATAATTAGTCTGGAATAACAGCGTACAATGTAATCAGAATTGAAATATTACGAAAGTAGATTATTTAATTTTTATTAATTAAAAAAATAAATTTAAATTTAAAAAATTAAAATTTATGAATTAAATTTTAGTCTGGAATAATTAGTTTGGAATAATTAGTCTGGAATAATTAGTCTGGAATAACAGCGTGCAATGTGATCAGAATTTAAATATTACGAAAGTAGATCATTTAATTTTTATTAATTAAAAAAAATAAATTAAAATTTAAAAAATTAAAATTTATGAATTAAATTTTAGTCTGGAATAATTAGTTTGGAATAATTAGTCTGGAATAATTAGTCTGGAATAACAGCGTACATGTAATCAGAATTTAAATATTACGAAAGTAGATCATTTAATTTTTATTAATTAAAAAAATAAATTAAAATTTAAAAAATTAAATTTTAGTCTGGAATAATTAGTCTGGAATAATTAGTCTGGAATAATTAGTCTGGAATAACAGCGTACAATGTAATCAGAATTTAAATATTACGAAAGTAGATCATTTAATTTTTATTAATTAAAAAATAAATTAAAATTTAGTAAACTAAAATTTATGAATTAAATTTTATAAATTAAAATTTATGAATTAAATAATTTTTCGCTGATAATTTGTAATTGCACTATAAGATAAAAAATGAAAAAAAATAATTGTAAAATTAAGTTGCATTGAAATATGTGTATTATCTTAGGAACAAATACGGTTTTTAAATTATAATTTAAAAACCGTATAATTTAAATATAACAGTTATAATTTTGAATTTAGCTATCTTAATTAAATTTGAAATAGTATATCATTTACAGTTGAAATTAATATTTACTCAATGCCGATCGAAATTATACTCTGACATTTCGCAAGACCATGTAACTCTATTCATCAAAATCAGTATCACCACTTATTTTGTCGCCATATATCTTTAGTTGATGTCTTTGTCAAGATATCTGATGAAATCCATGAAGTGAAAATTTTATCAAAATATGAATTTTCCTTAGTGTAATATTTCTGTAATATTAACAAAGAAAAACATCACTTTTGAATAAAATAACTAATTTAGAAATATAATAGTCATTTAATGCTATATTAAAATGCATCAATTATTTCAACGAAAAATTGATCTTGAGATTTAATAGGAAATCAGTGCAAATGTAACCTTAAAATCTGATATAAAATAATCTAATGTCAAAACACAGAATAAAAAGAATGAATGCAACCATAACCGTTCTAAGATTATCAGAAACTTGTTTTATAAAGCAGGAACAAGCATTCATTTGTAATAATAACCTAAAGTGTGAATGTTAAAGACATCTATTGCAATAAATATTGATTAATATTTAAATTTGAAAGGCGTAACATTACACATTAATTATTCAAAAATACAAATCATTGTAGCAAATAATATGAACAGTTAAAGTGTTATTTGTGAATAGTTTCAAAATGCACATTGAATAATCAATCTTATCCAAATAGCGTTGGTAATAACTAAACAATTCTTTCGTGCAATTCCTTATAAATTAAAGTCATTTGAAATATATGAAATAATTTGAATATTCGCCAACGAATGAGTGTCTTCAAAATCAAAATTTGCAATAGATTTATAAATAATTTATGAAAATGGTAGAACAAACGTATTATTGAAAAATAGGTGACTTGGTTAAAATGTCATTTGTATTTTTTCGAATTCTCTTTGAATTGATAATTACCATTAAAATAAAATCGGAATTCAATGATAAAGAAAAATTTAGATCTTATTTGAAATAATATTTTGCTGTCAGTTGCTAAGCACGATGTGTTATCTATACGATACAAATAAGTGTTAGTTTAAGTCACATGTCGAAAACCGCCAGCACGCCAAGCATTTTCATCAGAAGCGTATCTATAATTTTAAGCTGATATATACAGATAAATTAAGTTTTTAGTTTATCCGGCCTTTCAATAATGATTATGATAAAATATGGCCCCATAAGTGTCTAAACTTGATTATCCCTCATCTAAATGTAATACAATGTGTTCAATACAGAAATAAACTTATGTAGCAGTTGTCCCACTCTTTATAGGGATGCTTGACCATCTTTGGTATCTGTACTCTGACAAGTACCAAAGATACTATTAATAAATATATTTATTTATCAAATATAATAAATAAAACGCATAAAAACTATAAAGAAAATATAAACATATGAATAAAATCTAAAAAAAAATAAAAATAAAATACTTAAAGTAATTAAAGCACACTGTAAAAAATATTGTAAGGTAATCGAAATTAATACTGGTATAAAACACTATTTTAGTATTAATTCTACAACAGAATTTTTAGAACAGACAAAAGGAATAAAATTTTCAAAATATAAATACTTACGATTTTAGTACGCTTTATACAAATCTAGATTTAGTAGATATTAAAGAAGCGTTAGTAAAATTAATTAATCTTATATTCGGAAAAAAATATAATCTGTGGATACCGGTTGTTACAAGATCACCTATATATGTTATAATAATTATAATGCCTATCTAACAAAAATTAAAACATCAAGTAAATATAAATATATGGATAAAATTGAATTAATAAAATCTTTAAATATTTTAATAAATCAAAATTATTTAAAGGTAGGGCCATCTATATTTAGACAAATACAAGGTAATATTACCATTTGATAACAATTAAATAATAAATAATTAAATAACTACAAATTATAGATAATTGTTTTATAAGATTTTATGTAAAGTATATCAAGTTAAAATTAAAATTGGAATTGAAATTTAAAATAAACGTCATTTTTATAAATTGACTAATAAATAGCAGACGTTGTATCAGAATAAGGATTGAGGTTATCATTAGGAACTGATATGTAATTAGGTTTCGGCCCCTATTCCTCGACACAACATAACAGCGGGGTCAAATGCATGCTAATGACGTATTTCCTCTGATGAAAATTTATTATATAATGTACCTTATTCTAATACAAAGTATATTATTTATTATCCATCCATAAAACATTTTAGCTTAATAATTTAAATACATTAATAATATTTTGTTAATTTATATATTTTACTATTTTCTATTTGATTTTGTTTCTAAAGTAAGTTGGCTTAAAATATGTATCTATTAAATTATTTAAATGATTTTTAAGAAAGCCAATATCATTACAAATTGTTGCAATTCTTAAAATTTCATTATTTAATGTATTATATTTTATATTATATGGTATGCATGAATGCTCATGCAAAAATATGTTTCTTGTAAATTTAAATATGTCATCTTTACGATATAAATTAATAGTAGTTTTAGTTAATGTTAATTTAATGTTCATATCTAGATATACACCTTCTTTATCATTAATATTGGTTTTGTTAAGAATAAGGCTTTCTGGATAAATGTGCTCACTAATTGAATAAAAATTATTAGAATCAAATACACATATATCATCAATGTATCGAAACATGTATTTCATATATTTATATTGTTTAGATTTAGTTTTTACACAGTTATGAACAAATTCATATTCTATAAAGCTTAAAAACAAGTCAGCTATAATTGGGCTACTATTACCACCCATTGGAACACCTTTTACTTGTCTAAATATAGATGTCCCTACTTTTAAATAATTTTGATTTATCAAAATATTTAAGGATTCTATTAATTCAATTTTATTACTAAGTAATTTTATTACTAAGTAATTCGGACTTACTTTGCGAGCACATCAACCGGATTATTAATAAATATTAATTTATATTAACATTATAAAGTATATAATATTCAAAATTATCATTTTACTTCAACTTGACGGATCATCAACTCCCACTTAATTTACCAGCTCATCGTAAAAGTGGAGTTATTTAACGTATTACGGATATTCAAACGGATAGCCTTTTATTAGTTGAATTTTTTTAGTTGAAGCGACTTTATTAAGTCGCTTCAACTAAAAAATGTCGACTTTATTAAGTCGCTTCAACTAATTGGGGATACTATTTCCATTTATCAAATGGTAATATTACCTTGTGTTTGTCTAAATATAGATATAGTCCCTACTTTTCAATAATTTTGATTTATCAAAATATTTAAGGATTCTATTAATTCAATTTTATCCATATATTTATATTTATTTGATGTTTTAAGTTTTGTACATATTTCCGAATTATGTATTCAGAACTTTCTAAATTAAAGCATAACTATATATTAAAAACTATTGATAAAGCCAGTAATAACTTTGTCTTCATATAAAAAGAGCTTTATTATGATATACTGATGAAAGAAGTTAATTATAATGATTTAAATATAAACACAACATATGAATGTAGTGATTTAAGTTTATAAACAATTATAACAAGTAATTGTTCTATAATGGATAAAAAGGTTGAATCAGATAATAAAACTATATCTAAAATTACATAAAAATCCAAATACATATATAATCACATATGTTATAAAGGGTAAAAGATAAACTATACCTATATTATATTGGAATCCAAAATTTACTTTATCTGTATAAAATCAAACAGGAAATTATATTGGAATCCAAAATTACATAAAAATCCAATAAAACCTAGGTTCATATGTAGTGCGTTTAAATGTACATTAAATCCACTTTCTGTCTATATGAATAAAATACTTAAAGTAATTAAAGCACACTTTAAAAAATATTGCAAGGTAATCGAAATTAATACTGGTATAAAACACTATTTCAGTATTAATTCTACAAAAGAATTTTTAGAACAGACAAAAGGAATAAATTTTCAAAATATAAATACATACGATTTTAGTACGCTTTATACAAATCTAGAATTAGTAGATATTAAAGAAGCGTTAGTAAAGTATGGACATCTATATGTCTCTACATAAAGAGTATGAATGAAGAGTTTACAAATTCCTAATTTACAATACAGTTGAAAGTAAAATACCTTACTTTTAAAAAAATCTTTTGACCATGATTGTATAGTAGTAGATAAATTAAATATCGTCGATATTTAATATCCAAATATAACAAAATAAAAAGACCGTCATCTATATTTCCTTGAAGTGCACATATATTGATAGATCACTAACACAATAGAAACTGTTGTTTGCCGAAAACTTAATATAAAAAATATCCTGGACTTTAAAAAAGTCAATAACCCACTTTAAAATCTTTTATCGAATCAGATCAGTCCACGTATATTTAATTATTTAATAATTAAAAATAATGATAAATAAAGTTTTTTTAAATAATTTAATACATTTTATAGTTACGCAGTTCCCTTCAAATAGGGCCTATATTATAAAAAGATCATTCTTGTTCATAAAAACTATTTTGAATCAAATAGTAAGCGAGACAGCTTTTGTGAGTGCAAAAGATAGCTGTCGCAGAATTCTTGCTAGTGTAGTTGAGTAAGGTTCTTCACTCTTTCTTGCGTCTTCGAGTGCCACTCTTCTTAATAATTTCAAGCGATCGTTACCGATTCCGCCCGTCATGGACATGATTGCAGTAATGAATTTACCTCTCTCAATTATATTGACGCGTTCTGCATATTTTGCAATCTTCCTGTTTTAATGATATGTGAAGGTTGACTCACTGCTAGGCGAATTGACATACGATGTAGCTAAATGATTAAAGATGTTTACGTCGACATACGACTGCTCCACGGTGCCATTGCTCAATTGAGTGCATATCAAGTCCATTCTGGCCTACCGATTCCTGGTAGTTGTGCAATTATCAAATCGTATTTTGTCTGACACTGGTTAAAGCTCCATGATAAATAAAAATAAAATAATAATAAATAACTAAATATTTATAAATAATTATAAATAATTAATAATTTTAATAAGATCTTGAATCAATTATATCAACTTAAAAGTTAAAATTAAAATTTAAAATAAAAATATTTTTTATTAATTGACTTATAAATAATATAAAGTGTATTCGAATAAGGAATTGAGGTCATTAGGAAAAACTGCTATGTTATCAGTTACGGTCCCTCTTCTTCGACCAACAAAAAAATTACAATTGAAATTTTAATAAAAGTCAATTTTTATGATTTAACAAATTAATAATAGACTATAAGAGGTCATCATGTGGAACTGCTGCTATCAGGTTTCGGCCCCTATTCCTCGACCCAACATTGCAGCGAAGCTTATGACGTGCTAATAAATATTCTAATATTGTGACTTGAAAATCATCATTCCCACAAAGTGGAAGCTTTTTCCGCGGAATCATCGCTTTCTTAAAAGCCAAATAAATGTTCTCTTTGTCAATTAAAAATAAAAGCGATAATACAATTTTTATATAATTTTTTGAGAAGCAAATATCCTGCTTGAGATATAAAAATCTTATTTTAAACGAAATAAGTTAGAAATTCAGTCAGAAGAGGAATAAGCTCTAGTAGAGTTACTGATCACTCTTTAAATAATAACCATAAAATAGGCTTCGACAAGAGTAAAATAATTTCAGTAGAAAATAATATTTTTAAATAAAAACACAATAAACATTTTTAATTTGCATTCAAATGCTTAAAATTTATTTAGAAAAGTAATTTATTACTTACGTTTGTGTTAATTTTTTCAATTTTTGTTAAATTTACTTTTTAAATATTTTTTTTTGTAAAAAAATATTTAAATAAATATTCAAAAAATTGCTAAATTTCTTAATATTTGGAGTTGCTGATTTTGCTTTAACGATGAACCTGATTGTTCCAAGTAGTGAGCTTTCAAATGTTCTCTAAGAATAAAACAGTTTTCAAAAAAGCTTAAATGTTTTGAGAGAACTCAGAAAGTTCCCTTAAACTTCCAAAAAGCACCGTTTTGTATAATAAAATATTTGGTCATGACGATTATATCAGCTATAGAAAATTGGACAAATTTGTAAAAGATTTACTCTCGCCAATCAGCAATAAAAACATGAGTAAACAATCGATTTATAGCATAAATTTTTATTTCTGTAAATTTAGCATCAATCAATAATCCACGATTTAACTGAAACTGTATATAACTGAAACTGAAACAGTTTCAAGCGATTTTTTGTAATAACAATATATATGACGAAATGGCATCTATCAGTGTTCTTCCTCTTTCTTTCTCGTCGGGCTCATATGATTACAACAATTCACGAGGAATGGTATCATTTACAAATATAACCAAACCGATGGTTTGGTTCCCGCCAAACCATCGGTTTAGCAAATTTATTACTTTTTCTAGTCCTTTTAGTCTATTGTCACCAATGTTCTGTACATTGTTTGCAGATAATATGTGGCGCTAAATTTTTATTCTAATCTCCCAGCTTGACCCCAAATTGAAACTGTGGTCCATGAGCCAAAGCTGGCTACGATTGATTTTTAATCCATATTTGCTGCTAAATAACTGGACTTCGATCATCAGCTCCATCAGTATAATGTATCACTCCGAGACGTTCATAACCATCCAGAAGTCATCGCCAGTCGGATGAAGTGGTTATGGTACGTTTCGACTGCTTTTGTGATAACTATAAAGACCAGCAATTCCTAACGATGCTATACGAAGCTCAGGTGCAGAAAGCGTTTTTACTGGCTGGTTGCGTGTGTAAACCTTCTAGTTATTCTTTATATAAGGCACAAATGCGTATCCGTTGATTACGAGGTCACTGAATTTCTCACAGGATTCCAAAAGGAATGCGTCATTTTATAAATTGTTATTGCGAAAAATCGCTTGAAACTGTGGGTCCAGGAGCCAAAGCTGGCTACGATTAATTTTTAATCCATATTTGCCGCTAAATAACTGAACTTCGATCATCAGCTCCATCAGTCTAATGTATCACTCCGTGACGTTCCTAATCACCTCAGGCATCATCAGTCGGATTATGTATATATAACTTTTAACTTGATATATATAAATCGTTAAAACTTAAACACTGTCCTTAGAGACTCAGATGTGAGTGCAATTTCATATATTATTAATATAAAAAAGAAGAAACACCGAGGATTGCACACAATTTATTTCTAAAACGTTTCGCTTTTTTGGCTTTGTAATTAATCTGAAATAGAAAAGCATCAAAATATTAAACATTACTGAAATTGCAAGTTAAATTCATAAAAATAGGACCCTGATGCTTAATCAACATGCCAGTGATTCTTATGATCCGCATTTATTCCTGTTTCTTTATCAGTCATTAGCTGTCCAATCCACATCTGTTCTCTACGTTTCCTTTTATTATATTATGTACATTCCCTTTTATTACGCAGTATTTGAAACAATCGATGTTATGTGCGTATTTAGTGATACAGTGATTAACTACTGCGTCTTTCATTGTCAATGCTTTTTAATATCGCTTCTATGGTTGTTTAAGCGTATGTTTAAAGAAAATCCGGATTCTCCGACATATAAAGCATTACAATGATCACATTCATCTAGGTATACAATACCTTTACTTGAACAGTCGAAGGAATCGCATATTTTATACTTTAATTTTGTTTTTCTGCTGATGCATGTTTCGCACTATGTAAATTGTACGTGGTCGCATACATTTTCGACTTCCTTTATTTTATAAATAAAGGAAGTTGTTATAAAGTTGTAAATAATATTAGTTTTTAACCGTGAAGAAACGAGTTTACTTTTCAGTGGAAAGTAAACTATTAGTTTTTCAGCACTTTAATGTGATTGATATCTTTATTAAGAATGTGCTCTAATTTTTGTATGCCAGTGTGATATGGCATATGTATTGTTAGTAACCTTTAGCGTCTTCTTTCTAGCTAATTCGTTGCAATTTTTTGTCCTTTTTAATGCATTGATAAATTTCTTGCTTCGTATGGGATATGTTATGCAGATCATCTGCTAAGCATTTCAGTCATTTATGTTGTTCATCGTTTGTGCTGTATATTTCATAATTCTCGAAGCTTCATTCACTATCATATTCTTTTATATAAGCATTGAGTGGCCACTCTTAGCATGTAAGTACATTTTAGGTTTTCTAGTTTTACTGTACATTGTTGTTTGAATTAAATTATTTTTATCCCTATAAACTGAAACGTCAAGAAAATTCGTTGGCACACTTTTATCAATTGTAAACTTGAGGTATCCGAAAGTGTTTAGGTTATTTAGAAAACTTGATAATTTTTGTTCTCCATGCTTCCACACCATAAATATGTCATCTACGTATCTTAGCCAAACATAGGGTTTCTTTGTTTGTTGTCAATGAATGTTGTTTCGTATTGATCAACATGTAATATTGCATAAATAGGAGCGACTGGGGTTCCCATCACTGTACCTATTTTCTGGTGGCAGTTCAATCCATTAAATGTAAACATGTTGTTATGTAGCACTACGTTAAAAGCATCTCTTAAAATTTTTTACTTTATGACTTGGTCATTTAGCCTGTATCATTGTGTAGTACACTGCATTAACCCTTTTCGAATGAGGAATGTTAGTATATAATAACTCAACGTATAATGTTACATAAATATCGTCATGTTCTATTGATTGTTTAAAAGTTGATAGTTTCTGTAAGAAATCAAGTGAGCTTTTTACATTACTCTAACGTTGTTTAGTAGCGGTTTGAGCAATTCATGCACGAATATTGATAACTTTTCAGTTAATGTTCCAACGTTGCTGACAATTGGCCTTTCTTTACATGGTTGAAACTCTTTGTGAATTTTGGGCAGCATATAAAACTTTCCTAAGTGTAATTTGGAATTAGTCATCAAATCTTTAGCATCTACAGGGCTAAGAAATCCACTGCTTATATGTTGTAATAAATCTTCGAATTCCTTTTGGGAATTCTTTTCGGCTTCGTCATTCACCGGTTCATATGAATCACTGCTTAAATGCTTAATAGATTCACTGATGTAATCATCGGTACCCCATATTACAGGTTCGTTGTACTTATCTGCTTTCTTAATTATTATTGTTTTATTTTGCTGTTATTCACGTATAGCCTTAATGTGCTTATATTTAAGACTTGAAATGTATTCGTAATTTAGTGATAAGTCTATCCATTTTTGAAAACATTGGGATGCAAACGCTTCATACATAGCTTTCTTTGCTACATAATTCGTGAAGTTCTTGCAATTTAAGAATGTTTAATATTTTGATGTTTCTCTATTTTAGATTAATTGAGAGTCCACAAAGGCAAAACGTTTTAGAAATAATTTGTATGCAGTCTTCGGTGTTTCTTCTATAAATAGAAACCAGGCTGTTTAGGATCAAATTTATTTATTTGAAGTGCAAACGTTTCGGATCTATGTTGATCCTTCAGTTTTTTCTACAATAAAACTGTTGTATCACATACACATATTTAATCGATGGCATTATGGCATGTTTGATCAGAAAGAATTTTGTTCACTTTTTAGAGTTCCTTAGATGGATGGTCATTAGTATTTAGTGAGCAATCGGTCATTAGCTGTCCGATCCAAAATTGTTCATTTCTCTTGCGCTGATTCTGGTTATTTATTGCCGGTTCGATTATGACAGTTTGCATCTTGTTTGTTGGATTTTCCACCATGTGAGTCACAGCGTCATCAGCGGTAATTCGTTTCTTTTTTACGTCATTTCTACGATTGTTAGCGTGTAGGTTATCCTTTGTTCCGGTTTGACCAACATATTGAGCTTGACAATCTATGCATAAATGAATGTAAACTGCTCCAACTGACTTGCATGTATTATTATCTATTACTATGTACTACAGTCCAGTTGTTGAGCTCTTGAAGTCCTGTCTTGTATCGCAGAGCCGAAGCAGACTGCATTAATAGGAGGTGGCTTAAATAGGTGACTCTCGCTTTGAAAACCAGCTACAGAATCCTTCATGACTTCCAATCCCATACACCTTGACTACTAACGGCATCATTGCCACATCCGATTACCACATAAAGCGTGAGAAACAATAACGGTTTTGGCAATGGTGCCATTAGTAGTCGGGGTATATGGAATTAAAAGTAATGAAGAAAGGAATCTGTAGCTGGTTTTTAATGCGAAAGTCACATGGTGTGATTTAGCAACTATTCAATAGATAATTATGCATCCATAGCAGAATCACCTGTCACGATTTTAAAGTCAGTGTTTATATTATTAGTATTTGAATAATTGATATATATATATATATATATATATCAATTAATAAAAATGTATATAATTAAAATGTATATGATTGAACGCTTGTTTTGATAGTATGCTCTATACATCGCTTCTTGCAATTTTTAATGCACCAATTAAATTTTATCACCAGCTAATTGAGGTTAAATATTTCATTAATTTAAAATAATATTATTAGATATATCATCAAAAATAAGATCATTAATGCTTCAAACAGCTATAATTAAAAATTGAAATCGTACTTATTAAATTTTATCGCCAGCGATTTGACGTGAAAAGTTTGAATTCTGCTAAGCCAGTGTGAAAATAATTACAATATAGCAAATTTTCGATTAGAAGATGACATTAATTTTGGATATTCTTTGAAATGTTCACATATCCCCAAAATGAAAATGCTACTGTAAGATCGCAATCGAAATCAACAAATTCAGCAACTCCAATGAGTAATCATGTCAACTTTGGATATAAATTTAACAAGTGAAGAAACAATTCACCTCGAAACAATTGAATTGCATTGTGGTGCTATAATCTAATAGTATTCGAGTAGTATTTGACTTTGTAAGTCTGCACTTTTTTTCATTTGACAGATATATATAATTATGATAAATTTATTATATTCTAAATAAAATTAATTATATTACTTCGAACTTGATTTATCGCCCCGCTAGCGTGCATTTTGCATTTGTCTGTGATAATTCACTAAAATGTTGGCACTTCAAGATGTAGTAAACCTAACATCTGGAAATATCGACGGAATTAGTAACTAATGATTTTTGTAATAAAAGCTCACATGATTTCTTAGAACAACCACAGAAGCACTTGATTTAAAAGGTATTTTCTATTTAAATGCTTTCTTCAGAAAAAATAATTTTTATTTTTTTAATTGAATGCTATTAGAATATAATTGAAGTTAAGATAATACTTTGCACGGTTTTTTAAATTTAGTTATACCGTTATCAATGAGTGCCAAAAAAAACTATTTGTATCTTATTTTTTATTAACAGACAACCAAAGATATTCATTACTAGTATTCTCAGAAAGGTCGCTTACATTATGATCAGATTAATTGATAAAGTAAATCTTTGATGATCCGTCTTTATAATGATCGACAAATCAAATATACTACCAATCTAACAAAAACTGTTTAATTTAAAAAATAGCAAACTTCTGATTTTCGCATTATTATAGGTTGTTCAAATATAACTGTGCTCGTGTTTATCTTAGATGCTCGTTACAATTTAATAATAAGCATAGTATTCATTATATGGTTGATATTTGTATGATGTGGCCGCCACGAAATAATCGACAAAACGATACCAGGTACCGTTTCGTCATTATTTTGACTCATCAGTGCCAGATACTCCCACTACTGGGTGCAGAGGAGGACCGGCAGACGGCTCGAGTATGTCAAAAGGTAATTAGAGCTAGAAAATTTCAAGGAAACTAGGTACATGCTTTACCAAAAGATCATTAGTGAAGAGCACTTGCTAATGTCAGCGCATTCTCTCTATTTATCTGCCAACTTATTTGTATTTTACGAAAAAATGAAAATATTTGTTGTCATTTTTTCTGTTAGTATGATGTGGCAGCCATGAAAGGCTGCCACATCATATAAACTGTTTGGTTGATAATTGTATTATATGAATCCATTAACTAAAGCAGTTGGTTAAACTGTTTTACATAAAATTGACAACCAAAGTGAAACCTGAAAAAGGAGAACTCCAAAATTTGTAAGGGTAATAAACTACGAGAAAGAAAATTTTAAATATAGCTAATATTTACCATTTAAAATAACATATTAATTTAACACGACTATTATTTTATACCCTGAAAATGGAATTTTAAAGTACTTTTGTTACCAAATAATTATCAATTTTATAATTATATGGTATTGTTTTTCATGACCAATTAAGCTATGATAATATCCATATTTTATTCATAATTAATTATTTCATATTTATTGGTCATGTTCAAATTTCGATCTGAACAATCACTGTTGAGATTAAATGCTTTAACAAAATACGGAAGAATTCAACAATTGCACACATACAGATTACATGAATTATAAAATTTGGACAATGTAATTTCTTTTTAAATAATGTTTAACTAAAATTTAATTACTTATTTGAATTCATTAAGAAAATTAATAACTTTTTGTGAACTTAATTATTACAGCGCTTTGTGTGCGTTGTTCATTCATCTGTTAGTGCATGTATATAGGACATTGAAAGTGTTGACGTTGTTTTCTTACACAAAGTTTTCTAGTTTGCAAACTATTTCTCATTTGCATTTGCAAACTATTTCTCGTTCACAAGCTATTTCGGCACTGTACTGGTTGCTATGTCAATATACTTGTTGCATTAACAAAATACGGAAGAATTCAACAATTAAGTCAAAATTGATTCTTTAAACTATTCGTGAACATCAGGCACAATCAAAGACAAAATTATTTTGATATTTCGCTAGTAACTACTAGCATCCTCAGAATTTAGAAATATGCTCATAATTTCTGGAGATCTTAGTAGTTATTTTGTCTTGTAATTTTACCTGAGCGTTTTTGAATATTTTAAAATACAGATCCGGATTGATACTTACAATAAATTCTTTCATATTTATTAGTCATATTCACATTTCGATCTTAACAATCACTGTTGAGAAAGATTTCTCGTTTCATACTTTCTATTGTTTAACTAGTAGCCTATTTAGAAATAAGTTATTTGCAGCTAAGTATTAATCCTCACTAATTTGAGGATTAGTAATAAAAAAGGGTTAATCGCGTCGAAAAATTAGAATAAACTTTTTAGTTTATCGATAAAGTTATTTCTTTACAGCTTGAACTAGAAAACGATTGCGGATCCCAAAAAAAACTCGAAAGCTCATTCTAAATTCTTAATTGAATTAACCATCCGCGGTCTTTTATGTTTATATTAGTCTATGATGGTAAATTTTCTCATTATACCCAATGAAGGATCGAAGTAATGTTCAGAAAATACAACATCGATTAACATGGGGAATACATGATATTTATCCTGATCCTCTTAATGATCACTAACTTTCAAATATAATTTAATTCAGAAAACATAAATTGCGACGCGATTCGATCATTCATTTTTGATTGCAATTATAATAATATCTTATATTATATTTATAAAATATAAATATTATATATCTTATTTAATAATAATATAATATAATATATCTTATTAATAAGATAAGATTATTGAGATTATCTTATTATCGTATAATCTTATTCAATATAATATAATCTTATTTAATAATTATTTAAACTTTCGATAGTTATTTCTGTTAACAATTGCAATTAAGTTTAGAAAATTGTTCACCGAATCAATTGTACACTAGAAGTAATGTTCAAAAACAAAAACTGTAGGCATGGATTAAGTTAGTGTTCAAGTATAGCACTTCGATATTATTACGAATAAACTTTACATAAAGTTTATTTACAAATAAATTTGTTTATTTTTTGAATTAAATTTAGATTTAATATAATAATTTATATTAATAAATTATTAATAAATTGTTCATATTAATTTATATTTTTGTACTAAACAATCTGATTAGTACAAAAATTTCAAAGTTTTTAAGATTTACTTACTAATAGCGTGTTAAGATTTACTAGAACGTTATAATTTTTAGATATTTTGCATTGATTTTTGAATTACGTAAATTCTTGAGAATTTTATACTTTGAAATTTGAAACAAAAAATATTTCTATTCCCATGAGCAATCATTTTTAATTTTATAACTTCTCTTTATCAATTTTTATAAATTTTTCATCATTACAACAGTGTCTAAGTAATCAGGATGCAGAAAACAAATTCATAACTAAAATCGAAATCAATTTTATTATTTTTTGAATGTAAAATTAGCAAAAATATTTCGCTATAGATGAAATCCCGTAGTAAACCGCTTAAAGACATCGACTTATCATTTGAATGAAAAATCCAATGTGATGATAAGCGATATGGAAACAGTCATTCAAATGACAACAAACATTTCAAACATGACTAATATTCTCATTCCTCCAGATGGCTTACTATTGAACTGCACCTATTGTAGGAACACAAGAGAAATAATCAATATCATAGTATGCCCGCTTATACTAGTGATTGGTACAACTGGTAATATACTTTCGTTTCTAACAATGACAAGGTCAAAACTAAGAACCCAAGCTACGTCATTATACCTTGCAGCGCTTGCCATAAACGATTCAGGAGCATTGTGGTTCGGCCTTTTTAGGCACTACCTGCTCTATGGATATGGAATCGAAATACGCCAAACAAATGTAAGCTGTAAACTACATGTTTTCTTCACATATCTGTTTATGCATAATGCGAGTATGCTCCTATCTGTAGTCGGTATAGAAAGATATGCCTGTGTATGCGGTGGAGGTAAATATCGCAATATGTTATCCGTCAAGACTACTTATATAATCATCACAATAGTATCAACGTTTGTAGCGATTTTTGAACTGCACTATATTGTTTTCTATCGAATTACACTGCATCCGATTAAAGCAGTACCCAGTTGCACAGTTGATCCCGATGTTAATCCTATTTACTATTATTTAAGAGAAAATGTAATTGCTTACCTGCAGTTGATAGTATTTTATCTTATACCATTTCTCGTATTGATACTTACGGACTTAGGGATTATAAATAATATTGTTAAATCGAGTAGAAGAATAAACGTTAGCATATCGAAACGTCGTGTCACAATGTCAATGATGATGATTTCTGTATCATTTTACTTTCTGATGACCACACCAGCACAGTTGTATCTTTCTTTTGTGCAATTCCTTGAGAAAAGACAAAACTTTCTTATGGAATGGACTGTTACAACTCTTATATACTATACACACCACGCTCTTAATTTTTTTTTCTATTGCTTAACTAGTAGTCTGTTTAGAAATGAGTTATTACAAATGACCAGTTCTTGGCGTAAATTCATAGCCTAGAAATATTATAATGTTTATTTCAAGACGATTATTTTATATCCTGAAAATAGAATTTTAAAGTACTTTTGTTACCAAATAATTATCAATTTTATAATTATATGGTATTGTTTTTCATTACCAATTAAGCTATGATAATATCCATATTTTATTCATAATTAATTATTTCATATTTATTGGTCATGTTCAAATTTCGATCTGAACAATCACTGTTGAGATTAAATGCTTTAACAAAATACGGAAGAATTCAACAATTGCACACATACAGATTACATGAATTATAAAATTTGGACAATGTAATTTCTTTTTAAATAATGTTTAACTAAAATTTAATTACTTATTTGAATTCATTAAGAAAATTAATAACTTTTTGTGAACTTAATTATTACAGCGCTTTGTGTGCGTTGTTCATTCATCTGTTAGTGCATGTATATAGGACATTGAAAGTGTAAACGTTGTTTTTTACACAAAGTTTTCTAGTTTGCAAACTATTTCTCGTTTGCATTTGCAAACTATTTCTCGTTCGCAAGCTATTTCTTCACTGTACTTGTTGCTTTGTCAATATACTTGTTGCATTAACAAAATACGGAAGAATTCAACAATTAAGTCAAAATTAATTCTTTAAACTATTCGTGAACATTAGGCACAATCAAAAGACAATATTATTTTGATATTTCGCTAGTAACTACTAGCATCCTCAGAATTTAGAAAAATGCTCATAATTTCTGGATATGTTAGTAGTTAACATTAACTTCACGTTAGTATTTTACAAATAGCTTTTTAGTTTGCAAACTATTTTTCGTTCACCAATTATTTCTTGTTCACAAACTATTTCGGCAATGTACTTGTTGCTATGTCTTACGATTGAACGACATCATTGAGAAGTTCAATGGAAGAACAAATGTCGATGAATTGGTCAGGAAATTTCTATTTGTTGTTCAAATACAGAACGTAAAATAAAAACAGAAGATTCTACCTGTTGTTGACCTGTGGCGCATTCGACTTCTTAAACAATATTCTGGAAGATGGCAACAATTATGTTTAATTGTTGATAAGTCAATTACAAGCATCATTTGACAGAAACAAATTTGAGGATGATAAATCCCTGACGACGATTCAGTGGAACTCAAAGCTGGTAATGGCTGAGTACGTGGCTTGAAATCAGACGTCGAGATAAAATTTAATAAAACTAATTTATTAACTAATTACATAGGTAAATTAATAATATCAGTCACATTTTGCAATGCACTTATCCTATAACTTAAAAGTATTTCAACAAATAAATTAATACGACTTTGTGAGAAAAGTAATACATCCGCATTCATATCTGCTAGTAATCACTTTTCAAAATTTACAAGTATTTATAAATATTATGATAAGCTGAAAGCAACTTCTAAATATATTAACAAAATTTCTAAATTTATTTCTGAATTTATTTATTTGTCTTATATTTTAATATATTTTCTTATATTTCAGCATATCAGAGTGTGTGTTTTTAAAAACAACTTTTTTCAAACTAAACTTTGGTTAGAGTTTACTCCCTTAGCAATATTTTATGAATAGTTATGTAATATACATGATCTTCATATATAAATAAAGATAATATCTCATTTTATTCGTATGATTTATCAAAGAGTAAAAATAAGTTTGTCTAATTTAATATATATTATGAAATATGAAATAAAATTTAATATTTTTAATTATAAAATGGAACTATATATTTTTAATAAATATTTATAAAAGATATAATTAATTAAGTATGGCATATAGTCGGATATAATAAAATATAAAAAATTGAAAAGCTTAATTAAAAGAAATATGGTTCGCATTTTTATTTAAAGTTGGTATGCCATGTTCGGTCCAGCAATTAAGGCAAAATTTTGATCGAATGACATATCATAGCTTCATTCTAACACATGAGGCTTATCTACGACACCTTATATTATAATGTTTTAGTTATGTTCGGAGTTGATTCATTAATATTTTAGTGATGTTTACGGTTATCGAAAGATGAATAGATTAACAAACAATAGATTGTTTTATATTTCGATTGTAAAAATATCCTTCTCGGATATTAATGAGAATCAAATAAATGAAAACTAAATAAATCGTATGGCACCAATAATTTTAATGAAATTTTAATGAAATTTTCTTAAATATTGTAAATTTGCTAATGTGTATAATAAATTAATGTATAATTTAAAATATACATTAATTATAATTTACAATTTAAATTTACCACTAATATTATTAATAATGTTTTTTAAATATCATTAAATATTTAGATAAATTATCAAATATATGTGTTAATGATATACATATTAGATAACAATATATTATGTTATAAAAATATCTAAATACCAGAATAAAAAATTAAAATCATATTTTTATATGAATAAAAAATATTAATGTATGATGTTACTAGATCAGAATAATTATTTCTTAAGCATTTATTAATAGAAGTTTATTAATTTCTAAATTGCTTATTACTGAATGTTTAACTTTTTAAATTTTTTGGTTCCAACAAATATATGCTAATATATATTATATTTATATATTAATATATATTAATATATTTATAATATATCTAATATATTTTTAATATTTAAGCACGCTGGTGTATAGGAACCATATTTATTAAAATAATATAGAATATGCTTTCAAAAAGCTTAGTACATATATTTGTATTTCAACAAACAAATTTGATGATTAATAAATATTTTATAATTTTACCAGTTTATTTTGTCACAGTAAAGATTAGAATATTTTGAAACAACAATATTTCAACAAAAGTAAAAACATTGGTGATTTTCACTTAATGTAATGTTACCAACAAGATTTATTCCTATTCCTTGATAATTTAAGGTTTATTCCTCAACAAGTAATACTAGCTTTTCCTAATTTAAATTTTTGAATAAAATCCGAGTATAATAATTCAGTATTATATTCTTGTATAATTAAATAATTCTTTAATCGTTAAATAATGATACAATAGTAATTAACTAATTGTTATTTTAATAAAAAGGAGGCATTTAAACACCAATTTTAAATTGATGTTTAAACACAAATTATTAATCAAGCTAAGAAATTGCCCACATAATGTCCTGTCGAGCTGGATACACGACTTCTGTGCTATATATCGCAATTAGAAATGAACTAGTGAGTCAACTCCAAGCAACATGTCCAAGAGTAATTTTTGAGCCAATATTACATGATGTCCCAGAAACCACGTTTTTTCGAAGCAATGACAACAACGAAAGACAGAAACGCGAGAGCTGAGATAGTATGCAGTTGTATCTTTGAACATGTGGCAACGCGGTCCTTCCTAGACATCTGCATGTTCAATAGTTGAGAACTTTCATATAAACTATGTAACATGTCCCAAGAAATACGCATATCATGAAAAATATAAACAAATTGGAAAGCGTAGAATATAAATACGATAAAAAGCATATTTTCACCCTTTCATTATGTCCACTTTCGTAGTAATAGAGGATGTGGCTAAAGCCGTTGTAAAAGAGATAACAACGACACATGCTTCTGGGAATTAGTACCCACAACAACGAACAAATCGTTTATACATACAGATGCCGTTTATCAAGAATAATGGAACGTCTTGTATCGATAACCACGCGAGATTTATACTATTAGCGCAGTACGGAATCTGAGAACGAAATACGTATGATTTATATAATAACATCAATGCAAATTTGGTAATGAATTCCCGAATTTGTGAATAAATATTAAACTATTTTCGGAAACAATTTTATAACATTAAAATTAAAATAAATACAAATGAGGTATTATTATGATAATATTAATATTAATATTATATATTTTTATATTAATATGACAATATTATCATTATATGATAATGCATCATCGCATTCATTTGTTACAAATAAAATATCAATAAAGGAATTTGCTTTCTTTTGTAAATGTTAATTTTAAAATTAAATAAAAAGTTAAGTATGAGGTAAAATCAACTAGCGGGAAAATCAAATACGATATATAAATACAGGTGTTTGAACATTCAAAACATAAAAAGAGTACAATTTGGCAACACAATAGAAAGCGTAATTTTTATTTTTGATTTGGCATAAAGCATCTTAAAACATCTGTAAAAAACAATAAATTGTAAGTTACCTAATTTAGTGGTATTTAAAAAACTTTTAATGCGTTTACAAATTCTTCATCTTTGCAATTGATCGTTTAGGCCCAGAAAGGAAAAAATGGATTTTTATTTTAAAATAATTTTTGGAGCAGTATTTTAAAAAATTATATGGAACTACAGGATTGTACTACATATGTTGTTTTATTCGATAGATAAATAATAAAATTGCACAATATTTATAAAGCTTGAGTTGACCCAAGTCTAAGTTTAGATTTCAGAATTGATAACTCCGTAATTTATTAAAAGAAACATATTGTGTGGATATAAAAATACTAACAGCTAATTACATTCGTAAAAGTCATAATGATGCTATATAAATATAACATATATAACATATATGTTATATATGTTATATTAATATTAATATAACAAATTAATGCAAAATTGAATATAAATTGTTGTAAACCAGTAATTAGTTTTATTATGAATTAGTTTTTTAATTCATCTCCTTGATGAATATCGCTTCTAGAATTCGTAAATTTACAACATTACGTTCTTTTATTAAAGCCTTTGTATTATCAATAATTTCAGTTTTAGATACCTTAATGTTATGTTCATCTTCTATATGCTTATTAATCGCACCGCTATATGAATGTTTAGTCATTCGTGAATACAACCGTTGCTTCGTATAACCAATATAAATGTTAGAACTGACCTTACATTCAGCTTTGAACATGTGAATTGGTATACAGTGTTGTGCAAGGGTCTTTGAAACAATTTTTCAATATTATGTGGCTAAGTTTC
This sequence comes from Pomphorhynchus laevis, assembly GCA_012934845.2. Classification (NCBI taxonomy): domain Eukaryota; kingdom Metazoa; phylum Acanthocephala; class Palaeacanthocephala; order Echinorhynchida; family Pomphorhynchidae; genus Pomphorhynchus; species Pomphorhynchus laevis. The sequence continues at coordinate 62,971 of WNNJ02002681.1, forward strand.
AGGCTCTTATAATACATAATTGAATTTTACTAGTTTTTCTGATGTAACTTCTTACTTCATTATATAACGTAATTTGTTTTCTTGCAAACGGAATGCAGATGTGTATTGGACACAATAATACACTATTTATTTATTAGTATTTGGATGCGGCTGTCGCACCTATGGTTCCTTAGTTTTTAGAAAATTCCCGATCATTCTATCAACAAATCCAAATAACTAGTTATTATCGACAAGAATTTGTCTATTTCGTTCTAATTCCTTATGCTATTCATTCCAGTTAGTGCAAATACGATAGGCTTGGTGAAGTAGCGATTTGATAACACTCTCTTTGTATTTGAGCGGGCATATTAAAAATTCGGACACTGACCATCATAAGTGCTTTTTTCTGTATACCGAGCACTCAAATTTATTGTCATTATTGTTGACAAGTACGTCGAGGAACGGTAATACAGTTTAGTTTTCAAACTCAACCGTAAAATGAAGGCATGAGGATTGCTCAAACTTTCGCTTAAGCTCAATTACATTTTCAGCATTATCTGCACATATGAAAAGATCATCGACATATCGAATGTAAAATGGCATTTTATTTTTGTCTCCTGTAAATATTTTTCTCTCCAAGTGATCCACATAAAGGTTGGCTATTGTTGGTCCCAATACAGATCCCATGCAACTCCATCAACTTGTTTGTATGTATATCCATTAGGACATGTAAATATAGATTTATTTAAGCAGATTGGTTACGCGACGCAACGGTTGTATTCACGAATGACTAAACATTCATATAGCGGTGCGATTAATAAGCATATAGAAGATGAACATAACATTAAGGTATCTAAAACTGAAATTATTGATAATACAAAGGCTTTAATAAAAGAACGTAATGTTGTAAATTTACGAATTCTAGAAGCGATACTCATCAAATAGATGAATCCTACAATCAATCGCAAAGATGAAGGATTCGTAAAGGCATTAAAAGTTTTTTAAATACCACTAAATTAGATAACTTACAATTTATTGTTTTTTTTTTATTTTACAGATGTCTGAAGATGTTGCGCTTTTTGTTGTGTTGCTAAATTGTACTCTTTTCATGTTTTAGATACGGGTGTATTACGAATATATAAATACAAATAAATATTAATTAAAAATTAATAATTTTTATAATTGAAAATTTTTATTTATAAAGGAAACATTTTGCATGCAAATTTAAGTTTCATTTATGTAGTATCAGAAATAAAGTCAATCCTTCATTATATTACAAAATTATTACAAAATATTTTAAATATTTAAATATTTGATGGTTTATTTAAAAAATAAATCATTCTAGGCTCAATCACAAAAAGCTAATTTTTCTTTTACAAAAGTTAAATTTTCAAAACAGCAATAAGCAGTCATTGAGATAAATAGTGCTTGAATTTTATATGTAATATATAATTAAATAATTTGAAAATTATGAAACTATATTTAGCTTAGTTAAAAGTTTAAAAGGTATGATTTTTAAATTTAATGTCAAACTAATAATTACGGTGGAATAAACTTTCGGTTGTTTTTAATTTTTAATTGATCTAAGGTAAAAATTAAACAATTTCACAATTTCAGCAATTTTAATTGTCAATGTGAAAAAATATATTTCAACGCAAAATCTTATTATACGCCAGCATTATATTAATTTCATTAAATGTCGAAATGCATGAAACCCCTAATAATGATAAATTATACACATGAATTCAACAAAACACAATGTATTCTGTACATTTACAGAGACAGTATTAGAACGCTGTTATTAAATTGTATACACATAGAAACAGAGAATATTTCATTATTCACAAAACAATATCTCAATTACGAATTCAGAAATTGCATATTTTATTCTCTCTGGAAAATAATCAGCGGAATTCTGTAAAAACACAAGATATCGATCAGAAGAAATGCTTTCACAATTAGTTACTTAGCAGCGTGCTATAGAGAGAGACTAACGGCGAGCACTGCCCTTTAGTTTGTTTTCAGCTAAGGATGACTACTGTCGCTAATCAGCAATTAAATAATGATTTTATTTTAGGTTTACTAAACTCTAACAGCAAATATCTTACAGCCGAAAGTTTCGGTAACCAAATCAACGCCTCAGGTAATCATTTTAAAAGTAGACAAAAATGGAAGCTTACCTGGTGTGATTTTCAGGACAACGCTGTTGTCAATGGAAATAATACAGTACAGCCTATTAACAATGGAAATTGTAGGGTTCAACAACAGCAACACCAGCAGATTACCAATGTGATTGCACTTTCGAGTGTAATTCAGAAGTGCTTTGTCGCAGCCGATAAAAACGGCAACATAAATTGCTATAACACCAATTTGAGTAAAGAATGTATGTTCTTTTTACATGTAAACAATAACGGCAAATGGTCATTCCAGCATTGTCAATTAAAACAATATCTTGGTGGGACGGATGACATGCTTAATTGTAATAGCCGCGTTCCTATATGGTGGACTGTCCAATTTGACTGGCCAGTTACCGTAAGCATATATAATTTTAATCGAAAACGATATGTTCAAGTTTTGCACCGACAAAATGATGATTGTTTTTACCTAGCCGCAACGAACAAGCAAGGATGGTCTACAAGGTCGGTATTTAGTTTAAGATTCTCGCCTGAAAATGGTCATTACGCTATGTTTTCAGTTATGGTAAATGCGTTTCTTAATGAAGACGGGACATTAACAATGTACAGTAAGGATTCAAATCCATTTATCCTAAATATTCGAGTTCATAATCGTAAATTTGTTTTTAAGCTTAGTTCACCGATAGATATCGACAGTAAAACGCTATCGGTATGTGGTCACAGATCAGAGCTAGAGTTTAAGTGTCAATGCGGAACAGGGGATAGTTGCTTTTTTGCCATTGAGCAAGCACGATTTCAATTTTTTATGCGATCGATTTTAAACGATAAATACTTATCAACACGTCAAGGTTTATCAGTTATAGCGAATCAAACGTATCCAAACGATAACAATGAAACATTTCAGTTGAATCCAGTTCCTTCGCAACTTCTGCATTCATCAAATGAAATGTGTTTGCTAAACAAATATCCACTGTACAAAATATCAGATCATAGTGAACGCTTCTGGGCAATTGTTAATAACATGTTAATTACACAGGATCTTAATAAATCAGTTAAATCGGTTGATCATCTTAACAAGCATATCGCAGCAAGCACGAAGACCAGTGACATAATGATACAACATAATATATTTAGAATAGATCAATCAATTACAGGTAATTCAATTATATATGTTTACGATGTTTTGGAAAATGATTTTAAGCAACTGATTCAACTACCAACAGGGTACTTTAAAGCTAGTTCTGCAACCAACGGTGACCACATGAATAAGAACAATAATGAAGCGATTGAACGAGCTAACACTGATACGAAATATACCGCAGATGGGAAACTTTGTAACTGCGTCAGCCTAACTCTAAACAACAGACGGATCATAGCGTTACGCTGCCAATTCGGTTACATTGGATTTAGTCAAATTTCTTCAAAATTTGACTATAATAGGAGTGTCATTAATCCAGACCTAGGAGGTAGCAGAAAAATTGCGTGCAACCTAACTAATCCAGAGTATTTTACTCTCGAATATGATGCAGACTCATTAGATGGATACGTTATCTGGCAAAATGTGGATAAATACCATTTATTTATATGCCATAGCGAAAATGGTTTAATTTTGAGTAACTTGTCTACCGAATGCGTTTGCAAATACTCTAATGATAAACAAGATCCCGCAAGGAAAGCTGTTTTTCATGTAATTATATATATGGACGGAATGCATATACTGCTGTCAACGAGGTGCAATGACGGATTGCATAAATATGTACAAACTTATAAAGATGGTCATGTTGGATTCACGACTGATAAAAACAATGCTTCTATAATTCAAATTTAATTTTATGGTGATATTATGTTGCTGTTAAGTAAAAATTATCTATTCATATTCTTGGTAACGATAGAAGTCATACCGTAATTCTAGTCTTAATGTGTTTTGTATAAATGGCTTATGAATTAATAACGATAATTAAATTAACAAATTATCTCCTTCTTAAGGCGTTGCGGAACACAATAAATAACAACATTTGGCCATTAGACCCGAAAGAATTCATTTAATTTTTCAGGTAGATTTAATTTAATTATAAAAAAGTAAATTGCAAAGAGCGAAATTTGGATGTTTTCATACACAACTAAATGACAACAAAATATATAATAAAAATTTAAATGTTTACATCGTATAAAACTTTGTAGAGTCTGTACATTTAGGATTTAAGTTACGAAAAGTAAAATAGGTAGACATATTAAGATATATTGCGTTAAGCCTGAATATTTAAACAGATTAATTTCATCATAGTTACATTATAGTTCCATATAATTGATTTGCGGGTGAATTTTGCTGATTAATTTACTGATTAATCTAATTATTCAGTCAGAATAATTAGATTAGGTAGTTAGACAGGAAGGACAAGTAATACCCCAAAATCATACATCCTAAAATGTTAAAATATTTAAAAATGTTAACATTAAAATATTAAATACTAAAATATTAGAATATTTGAAAATAGTAAAAGATATAAATCAACACAATAATATTAAAAATAAATTTAAACTCTTAAGCGGAAAATTTTTATGGATGGATAATAATATACTGTGTATTAGAATAAGATACTTGAAAATCAAATGACCTATCCCGAGAAGGTGTGTCATTATAGCTGGTGATTTTAATATATTAGAATATAATACGCTAGATAAGCAAATTATCTAGATTTGAACAATTATCTAAACATGGACAAGCAGGACAAGTAATACACTTAAAACATACATCTTAACATATATATTTTAAAAGCCATTCATTATTTTTAATGATCCTGCTAGTTATATTGTTAAGTATGATCATAAATTTATAATATAAATTGATCGTATAATATAAATGTTTTTCACAAATAAAGATAAACGTTTAACTCTTTTTGTTATCTACTTTATAATAATTTGATAATAATTATATTTTTGATAATATATATTATATACTAATATACTACATATTATGTCTAATATTAATATCATAAAATAAATGATATAAATACATTATTATGTTTTATTTGTTTTCTATTCTTTCCATATCTTTAGAAATATCGATTCGATAAAGTTTTTGATTGTCATATAGTAATAAATTTGTGGATATCGTCGTCTAATAAAAACCTTTTTTAATCATTTTCGTATTCTACAAGATAATAAACCCTTGATAAAATAAAATTCGTCGACTACTTTTAATGATGTCGACAGTAGTTGATAAAATTAATAAAATCAATTTAATTTTCCAATGTGATTTTCGTAATTTAAGTTCTACTTGAGCGATAAAGGTGTCTAGTTGCTGTTTTCTATTACGCATGACATATAGGCATCAAATTATCTGATAGGAAGAATTATTTTTAAACTCTGAGCAGTTTAAAACTATCTAAACTTGAAACAGTTTAGAATTGCCATCGCCTTCCTTGCGTGGCTTTGCTAACATTTCTCGGATTAATTATATGCTCGTCTCTAAAACAGGAGACGAGCCTCTCTCTCCTTCTCATCATTTGCTTATAAACTGGTTGGTTCTTGTTATCGAATTCTCCATGACATTCGTCGCATTCGAAAAACCACAAATGTTTCCATTTCCAACACTCTAATGTCCTCCCACCTGCTACCTCGTCTTGACTGTTCCATCTCACTTTCCTCAAACTCCCAATCTTGTGTTACTGCCCCTCTGTATCGCTTTCTTCGCACTGCAAGCCGCATACTTCTTCGATGCCAGGGTTTTGATCTAATTTCCAACGACCTTATTAACTTTCATTGGCTCAATGTACGGAATCGAGTTTTATATCACTCTGCCGTTCTTGATTTTCGTTTACTTTATCACCCCTCCGTATTTTCACCTTAAATTGCACTATGCTGAATATTCGTCTCCCAGAGCACTTCGCCCAAACAATCAGTTCCTGTTATACGTTCCTCGTCATCGTACGAACTTTGGCCTGCGTTCCTATTTCATTTTGCCTCTCATTTGGAATTCTCTCCTCTTAAATTTCGTTGCCAGCCTAACCTTACTACCTTTAAATTCATGCTTCGTACCTTTCTACGGAGTAACCAGACCCAGCAGCTCAGCTAGCAATAATATTCAAATTTTTCATCGTTCCAACGTCGACTACGTGGTACGGACTTCAGCCACATCATTTTTTTTATTTTTTGTTTATTTCAGTGGATTTGTAAGAAAGATATTTGCATGAGCCACTTAAAAATTAATAACTATATATCTATCGGGCAATACTTTGAAGGTAGTACAAATTCGTTTCATTCTGATCATAATAATGATGAGATAGTATTGACCCTATGTAATTTAAACTTTTGAAGAAACACTTCAATTTACATATATCTCTTTCTTGTAGATCTTGGTATGGTGTAATAAATTATGTCGTTATTATATGCAGTGTTTGTTTCGCTATACAATATTCGTCGAATTACAAAATGTGCCAAACTCGTATCCTTAACACTAACGGATGCATAAATCTACCCATGATGAAAAATCAGGCCATCTGGATTATCAGTTAGAAATAATAAATTAATTTTGAAAAGTTAATGTTTAGTTTCCATGGTAACAAATCCAAATAGACGGTCTCCTTTTTAACAACAAGTATCAAAGAATAATTAACGTAACGAATTTTCTTTGTTGACCTAATGCATCATCATCAACAACATCAACCGCCGCAGCACCAGCATAGATTTCATCCATTTATGAGATACCATCCAATATCAATATTTGAATACTATCTTATTTATATTGAACTATTAATTATACTAACAATGATATGTCAACGATTTAGAATAATATGCGGGATGATCTTGGTATTATATTTGTGTAGATTACTAGTTGTCTAATTAATATAAAAGCAAATAAACATGTTCAACTATTTTTCTTTGTTTGTAAATTTTATGGAACAGTGAATATAAAGTATGTTAATATAAATAGAATTTTTAAGATATTAAGGATCAGTTAACAACAATATAAATTTCTGAATTATTACAAATGAATTATTAACAATAAAAGTTAAATTTTGAAATATTAAATATAATAATATATATGAACATTAAATATATTTCGCCTAGTATCTCATAGACTTACAATGTTTATTGCGTATCGATATTTTATACTCACAATTCAGGAATTTATGGATTGTGAGGCACAGCGTGTATCATTCTTTCGTGATTTTATATTTCCGTTTCTCGTAATATTTATGTTGTTATTACCGTTTATTCGCTAAATTTATGGTGCTATTTGATATTACTTCACACTCTTTGTTTATTGATACATTTAAAATTTTAGTATTTGAATATTTCAAATAATTTTACAAACCTCAAACTTTCTGTACAAAATACATTATATATAATTTTAGACAAAACAAAATTGTCATGCTTTCTTATAAATCAAAAAATTCACAAATTGTGGTCTTAAGACAAAGGCCTCACTGAAATTTATTGCTTGTAGATTATAACACACTCATCTTTATTACAATAATGGTGTCGTAGGGTTTCAATTTAAAGCTAATGGGCGAAGCAAACGTCGCCGTTTAATTCAATTGACTACTTTATCTACAAGAACGTAAAATTTGCCACGTAAAAATAAATCGTTTTTTAATAAATGAGTTTTGAAAGCCATCTAGTTTCTTTTATAAAATAAGTTAAAATGAATTTTGAAAACCATCTAGTTTTTTTATAAAATAAGTTATTATTATATATACAATTATAATAAGCACGTATCCCTAGCATTTGAAAATCAAGATTAAAATATATATTTAAATTATTTCCGCACTACTGCTTCCATCTCCTCGTAACGGTATTGCCACACATTTTCTTCTGGGTGCACGGAAACAGTATGATGCGGCTCGTGCAGGGCGATTCTCAACCTTGATCGTATTCCGGCTAAGACTTCTCCATAACTTCTTTCGTGTTTGAGAGAAATCTTTCTCGCCATTGTCTTCAGAAGTATGGAGGTAGTAGGTGCGATTGCTCCGTTAGTTGTGAATATAACTGGGCAGAACGACGAATGCTCGATTTCAGTGATCTTTTCCTCGTATTTAGCCTTCTTTCTTTGCTCGTGATATTCGAATGTAAAGTGATTGAAACCTGTAAAGTGATTTGTTCTTTTCAATGCACCGCTTTTCTTTCATTTGCATCACGTATGGCTCTCAAAACATTAGTTTGTGCTAACTGCACTATTTCGGGACCACCAGAATCGTCGTACGCTTGGCACAGCAATTTCGCGCCTTCAAATTGGGTAAGTGCCTTGATTTGAGGATCTCGAAAGCCCAAACCCCCTAGTTTTGCCGGCAATGCCAATATCGAACGATCAGTAGATGTCGGTTCGTGTCCCGTAACTTTAGTGGAAAATGCGCTGAAAATGAGGTCAGTCATGGGCACAAAACAGGCCGGGTCACACAGAGTCGTGCGACAGATGTGTGTCCATTTTGCTTGAACAGCATGTACGAAGGCTACATAGCATGAGTATGAGTCTAGCTCTGAGATAGACATCAAATTTGTAATGAGCTCTTTCCAAACATCAACTGATCTTTTGACAAAGTTCTCGATGAAATTAGTATCACCAACAGGGCTCCCCAGTATTTTTAATCCGCATCGGTGTAATTGTACTCCTTCGTTTTGTAGCGTGTATGTTTCCAGATCGTGAACGTGATCATGGACTAGGAGTTTGGTCTTGGCCGGATTGACATGATAGCCATATTGTGGTCCTATCTCTTTAAGCAGCATCCATACTCTTTGCAGATCAACAAGATTCCCAACAAAATTGCCGTCATCAACATACCATCATTGGAATACGATGGGTATATGCGCCTCAATTCGTTTTATCAGTGCTAGCGATGAAACGGCGAACGCAGCCATAGCGAGGGGATATCCTTTAGTGAACCCCTTACGTGATAAAATCACATCTCCTTGACATGCCGTCACGGCGTCATTGGAGTACGAATTCTGAAGAGCAACTTTCAATGCCGGACATACATGTCCGATGTTAGCTAGCATCAGTTTGCGGTTCGCCGTGTTAAACGCGTTCGATGCGTCTACTGAAAGAATCGCAAGATTAGTGTCACTACTAAAATTGACGCTGTATCGAGTGAATGGCGTATTCGATTCCATCTCTTTGGCCGGCACAACATTGTAGTTTTCCCGATACAATCTGTAGATTCGACCTTGTAACCTCCATTATTGTCTTGCCAATTGTTCGTCTTACTATATCACCCACTCCAATAAGTCTAGTTGGTAATAACTATCAATAATTATTATTCTATTTGGAATAAGGAGCCGCTAGGCGTAGGGTCAATCTATATATCATCGAGTGATGAGTTTGGTTCGGGTATGGCCTATTGTAAGTTAACCTCTACGTGGTGCTGTATGGAAACACCTAGATATTCAGGCGGCCAAATAATTGACCGGCTTATATCATCCGTAAGACTAGTTCATTAGTGAACTATCTAGGATCCCTCTTATGACCACAACGGTGGATTAATCTTAAAAAAGCAGGAGTACCAATGATGTATTGCTTCCTTGCATCAGAATATATTAGGTTTTCAGAGGATATGGGGTACAGCAGAGATCTGCATAAAACCGTTTCCTTGCAGGAAATTGTATTGGATTAATAAAGGATATAGGGGAGCATATAACTAAACAAAAACAATGACGACGAGATACAATTTAATAGATCAAAATCATAATAATTGACATTTCCCCACTGATCGGAGGAATTGTCAAAGTCAGATGCCTGCGCTTAGACAGTTGCGCGGAATGGGCGAACCAAACGTCGACGTTTACTTCAATTGACTAGTTTATCTACAAGAACATGGAACGTTACTTCGCTGATGGGAAATAACAAGATCAAATGAGGGAGGTAAATCGCCTCGGTCTCGAAATTGTCGGAGTTACCTCTTTTTATTATTCTGGTTCAGGTACTAAACCTTTGGATCAATGTTGCATTTTACACTATTCGTAAGTTTCTATGGGAAAGAGTCGACAGGCGGGTGTGGGGATACTCAAAAAATCTTGTCGTTAGATGCATAAAAGTTTTACTCGGTAAATGAAAGTTTGGCGTTTTTAATACTTCTAATCAAAGAGGGAAAGGGGTTAACTGTTGTGTGTGCTTATGCACCCAACACTTGTTCGGAATATGCAGTTTTTATGGATGATCTTTAGGATTTACTTGATAGCAAACCTGCCAATGATTTTCTTATTTTATTGAGCGATTTTAATGATCATGTTGACAATGATTGTGCTATCTGGAAGGGAGTGGTGGGGATGCAGTGACTTATAGGGCAACCTTGTCTGATAGGTCACTATAGGCTGTATCGACATGCCAAGAGAGCTGCAGCTCTAGCAGTTGCTGAATCCAAGAGAAAGTAACTTGGGTGAAGTTTGGTGAGCGTCTCGAACTTGATTATCGGTCAGCTTTTAGGATGTTCTGGATAAGGATCAAATCTCTTCGTGTTGAAAAGCATAAATCTGCTCAGACTGTTTTAGACAATCATGAGCATCTGCTAACCGAAATTGAAGACATTGTCGTTGGAAGGAGCATTTTAGAGGTATTCTTAATACTAATGACGTGTTTTTTGTGGAAGTAGAATCTTCGAACTTAATGGAATATCCCATTACCTTGACAGATGTCATTACTGTTGCTTATAAACTTCTTAATGACAAATCTGCTAGGGTTGATGAGATTCGACCTGAGATTTTGAAAGCTCTTGATGTTAAAGGCACGGAGTTGATAACATGATTTTTCAACGTAGCAATGAAATCAGGAAAGATTCCTGGTAATTGGCAAACCGGGGTGGTAATTCCGATCTAAAAAAGGAATCGAATAAAATATTTAAATTATAGGGGCATTAATCTTCTTAGCCTACCGAATAGGCTATTTGTCAGGATCTTTGAACTAAGGATACGACCGATAGTCGAGGGACAGTTGCAGGAGGAGCAATGTGGCTTTCATTCTGGTCGAGGAACTATCTATCAGCTCCTCACTCTTTCAACTATTCCCGAACACACCCAAGAGTACGCTCAATAGGTTAACATGTGTTTTGTGGAATTGGGGAAGGCATTCGACCAGGTACTCAGAGATAAGTTATGGAAGGTACTTAAGGAGTACAAAATATCGCACTATCTCAGTGTAGTTGTGGCCTTTTGCTCGAACTAAGTGCGATTTGTGTTCACATTTAAGGCAGGAAGTCTGAATCGTTTTATGTAGGTGTTGGGCTTCGTCAAGTCTGTCCACTCTCTCCACTTTTGTTCCTTATTTTAATGGGCAAAATTTGAGACGGGCAGCTTTATCAGAGTTTGATCTTCAGTTTGGTTCCATCAGTATATAATCTTTGCTTTTCGCAGACGAAGTTGTCTTGTTGGCATCCAATATTGATGACTACAATGCTTGCAAGATTGATTTACGGTGGAATGTCAAGTGGCCGGTATGAAAGTTAGCACATCCAAAACTGTCTTGATGTGCTCTGCTTGGAACAAATGAGCATCGTCGATACAAATTGGTGATAAGGTCTAACCCAACGTGGAAGAGTTCATGTACTTGGTAGTCTTGCTCCCAAGTGATGGTGGGAATAATATGGAGATTGAGAGACGGATCTGTGCAGCTAACGCATCAATGGATTCTTTGCCCAGATCAGTTATGGTAAAGAGAGAGCAAAACCTTTTAGGCGAACTTTCAATTTATCTCTCAGTCTTCTTATCAATCCTCACTTATGGTATGAAATTTGAATCATGACATTACTAGATATCAAGTACAGGCGACCGAAATGAGTTCCCGAGTGGTTTGGTCGGCTTCAGCCTTAGAGATAAAGTTCAAGGCTCGCTCATTCGCGAGAATCTTTGAGTAAAGCGCTGCTCCTCCTCGTTAAAGGAAGTCAGCTGAGGTGGCTAAGGCACGTTTTGTGAATGACTAGGAGTGTCTTCCTTGTGAAGCGGTCCAGATTAGACTTTCTGGCTGAGACTCCAAGGCATACCTCGTATAGGTGGATAGATCGAACTCACTATCTTGCCAAGAAACGCTGAGGACTATCTGAAAGGGAAGTGTCATATGCGCTACTTAGGACGGTAATACTTAGTCACGTCTCATCCTTGCACTGCCTCCACAACCCGACCTCCGATTCAGTGGAAACAATGAACAATTTTTTTAATTTGTTTATTTAAATAAATATTATGTTATTTGGTATAAAAATACGAATTGTTAAACATTTTATTGCAAAAACATTGCCAACTTACACAATGTATTTAATGATTTTTGCAGATTTGTGGATGTTGAAATTGAGTTATAATGTCAAAAAATAAAGATTTCGCTATTTCGACTTTTACAAGCTTTTGATCTTTTTTGACATTGTTAATCTTGCTACATATTCATATTATCCTATTAGTTGTCATGATATTATCGATATTAATATAATTTTAGAAATATTATTTTCGCATTCATCAGACATTCATTTTGAAACATTAAAGAGATAATATGAAAAATATTACATGTTACAAGCAGAAACTTTTTATGTTGAAAAAGTCTCTGCATTTAACATTCAGTGACTTTTTCGTAATGACCAAGTTTATATTGAACTATAAATGAATTATTTAAATATGGTCTCAGTGAATTAATTACATTCGCTCGCTATTGATTTATTTAATGCAAGATTTAACTTTATATTTGCTTGTTAAGTGTAGATTAACAAATCAAGTAACATGATAAATAAGAATATATCGTATATTATCAAAATAAATTCAAAGGCTTTGATATAAACTTTTAATTCATCGTGAACACGTTATTATAATCTTGAATCTGTAAGTTCAAATTCCTGATTGCTTACAGCATCGTTTACTAGTCATTTTTTAGATTGCCTATATATTGATCAACATTAATTTCCTGAAAATTGATGTCAGACGTCAAGCAATTTACGCAATTTCATCGTCTTAATTTTGTCTTTCATTAGTAGGTCATTAATATTGGCTCTAGTCAAGCTATATTCGATGGATTTTCGCTCTCTTGATGGAGAATTATAGCCAATTCCATATTTGTTAGACTTTTTTATAGCTCTTAGCGGATATAGTCTGCCTTGTTCTCGAGAACCAAGACCAGTTTTGCCGTTCCAACCGAGCTTACTTAAAAGTTCTGCCCCACGATGCATTGTGTTCAGGCTTGTTTGATTGTAAAATGAACACATCGGTGTTTGCTTATTAAGCATGTCAACGATCGATAAATGAAGTCTTCTTTGGTCAGTTTTATCTTTAAAAGAATCTGTCGAATCGGATCCACCGGCTTTATCATAATTTATAAAACCTGCACTGATTAACTGATTTTCAACGATGCTTGTATCGGCTCCAAATTGTAGCAGTAAGTCAACCGCTTTCAACTTTTTAGCATTTAGAGCACATTGAATTGCTGTCCAACCAAACATATCTTTACAATTTATGTCGACACCTTTACATAAAAGATTTCTCATGGATTCGAGATCTCCATGCTGGGCAGCATTCAAAAAACGTAGAGAATCTAACTCGGTCAATGTTGGATTTTTGTTTATTTCTGGAACGTTATTCTGCAGTTGCAAAGTATTATGCGATCGGTTGTTTTCTATATCACGAAAATGCTCCAAACAACTATCCGGTAAAGACTTTGTATAATTTGTAGTTGCGGGAGGTAAATCATCATATGGATTTTTGGCAGGAATACACTTTGGTTGATTTTGCTGCTCACTTACAAATTTGATTTTCTTTTTCATCTGAGAATTACAAACTCATATACAATGATTAATGATTAAAAAATATAAAATAGAGAATTCTTAAATCAATTTGAGTAAACTTTTGAACTTTACTATCATTTCGTCATATTTGAATTCACTGTTTTACATTATAATTATAAAATACATTTATTTTTGTAATTTTAGTTAAACTATTCTATATCTTTAATCAAGCATAGTAGAGCAACATTCTTAAAAATTTACAAAAGATTGCATTTTATTTGTGATAAATGAGGACCCGATAATTAATATTTACACTAATGCTGAATCGATATTTGGGCTGGAAAATATCGTAATTTACTTGAATATTTGTTTAATACAGCAGCTCTTAAACATTAAAACAGCCAAATAACGCGTATACATGTGATTTTCCTGTTTTCACAACCTCAAATGACAAATCAAATTTTCAAAAACTATTTTAAATTAAAAGTAACTGATCTTGATCCATTTTTAAATTATATTTCCAAAGCAGGATCAACAAATCAGATCAGCTAACTAGATCTACGAATTTTATATTAATAAATTGAAAATTATGATAAATAAAATTTAAATGATTAAATAATAAATAATTATAAATAAAAAAATATATAAGATTTTATATAATTTATATCAAGTTAAAATTTTAAATTGAAATTTAGAGTAAAAGTCAATTTTTTATGAATTTACTAACAGATTATGTATCATAAAAGGATTAGAGGTCATCAGGAGGAACTGCTATGCTATCAGAAAGCACATCTTTGGGATGTGCTATCCCAAAGCACATCTACAGCCAATTTACTTAGTAATTAACCCCCTTCACTCCTCTTCATCTTAAGGTATATTAACCCTAGTAAAGAGTTCCTTAAAATCATCCCTCTTACAAAACTATTCGTGTCCAGCCCTGTCTTGTTCAGTTATATCATTATGTAAGAACGGTAAACGCATCAGTTTAGCCAATATCAATATACGACCGGGAGAAGTTCACAAAAACGTGACCTCCTCGATCGTATATTAGGTAGTGGTTATGCCATGTTACTTGCAGACTACTTATATATATGTCACACAGGCAACCGAAACGACCAGTGTGTACCTCATTCTACTGATGAGTGTTGCCGGGTACTAATTGGTCGTCTAGAAGTGACATGGTGATTGAAAGTCGTGAATCGAAGTCCAGTCTATAAAACAACACCATTTAGTATAAATGCCGTATTTCGTAAGAAATCCTGAACCGTTGTTTACTCAGCACATCTGTGCACTACTTATATATATGTATATATATTTAATTTGTATTTGTGTTGTAGATAAACTGACGAAGACCCGGAAGGGTTGAAACGTTTTTAACAAAAATATTGTTCCTGTCTTCGGCTCTTATTCTATTCACATATTGTTGGTCTTCGATGATCGCCGACAGCAGTCCTGACACTCTAGATATACATATGGTCCCATCGAGGATCCTGCCGGACCAGGAACAAGCGGAAATCTATGCACATGTACATTTTATGTCCTATTGCTGGACAAATCGAGTTATGCCGATGGGACTGCGGATCAAACCGAGACTGTCCCCTATTCACAGAGGAATCGACGAATGCCATATACTACAATTGAAGAGAGATGAAAGGAGAATTCTGCATCGTGCCGAGATGCAGCTATTACAACTGTTGCTCAGCTATTATTCGCGGATTTCGAACATCTATTGTCGGCGAACAGTGGATCTCTTATTAGTAAATCAGGCCCTGAAGGGCAAATGCCGAAAACTAAGCAGGGTTCACCACAGAAAAACATCAACACAGGAGCTCGTACTTAATAATTGGTACCCGAATCGACGGGTTCGACGTGAACCACAGCAGAATCCTCTCGCCGATTTGCGAACAGCACTGGAACAAAAAGATTATAGCGTCGTCAACTTGAGCGCTCAACAACTGACACAGTCACAGATGGAAGTTCTGGACCTGGGGTTGAACTATGCCATCACCCCCACAGAGTTTGACCGCCATAAGCTAGCCATTAATGTCAAGAAGGTTGCAACAACCTTTGAGGGCGAAAGCCGTAACGCAGCCGCGACGAATACTTTGGGTCGACAACTATTCGAGAAATACGTCACGAAGAAATGCTGTGACACAGGCCCGATCAACCTTAATAAGCAACATCTGAAGGAACTCAGCGAAATCCGGCAAATGCATGACGTTGTCATAAAGCCAAGTGACAAGGGTGGTGAAGCTGTTGTATGGTCGAGAAGTGAATACATCGCCGAGGCAATGCGACATCTCAGCCAGGTGGCTTACCAGACTGCGACGATTGACGATTTGGAGCTGGCAACTGCAGCAGTGAGAGAGCTTTTGGAAAAGCACGCTAGCCTTTGAGCTGTCGATGCTGAGTTGATCACGCAATTAGTTATGCCGCATCCCAGGCCCGGCTGTTTTTACATGATCCCGAAGACACATAAGCTCAAACAACCATGTCCGGGAAGACCAATAGTCAGTTGTAACGGAACAGCGACTGAGAAGCTGAGTCGACACATTGGCGAACTTATAAAGTCTCTATTGAATGGGGTACCAGCCCATTTAACCAGTACCACAGATTTCTTAACGAAATTCGACTCTATCAGGAGAAACTTGACAGCGGACCAGTTTTTGGTAACAATGGACGTGTCTTCGCTGTATACGTCGATAGACCACACAGCCGGAGTATCTGCACTGCGTGAAATGATGGAAAATGCTGGATGGAGTGTGAAGAAAATAAACTTCATTACAGAAGCAGCAACTGTAATACTGAAGAATAATGTCTTCCAGTTTAACGGCGAGCTCTATAAGCAAGTGAACGGTACCGCAATAGGGACGCCGATGGCCCCGACATACGCAATCATCTATATGCATCAATATGAATGTAACATACTAAGGAAGCTTACCACACCGCCGCTTATATATGTGAGGTATATCGATGATATCTTCACAATCTTTTCAACCGCCGAGCTGGACATACTTAGAGACGCCTTCACTACAGCAGGATCCCTTGAGTTCGACATCCACTCAGGACAGAGTGCTATCTTTCTGGATCTTGAGATATACAGAAACAAACGGGGGCGGATCGATACGGAAATCTACAAAAAGAAGACTTTCGTGCCGACCTACCTTCATGCTCGAAGCAACCACTCGAAGTCCACGAAATTAAATATGATTAAGAACGAGGCATGTCGAATTGTTCGACTCTGCAGCGATCACAGAGCACGAATCAAACATCTTGACATGCTCGCAGGAGCATTGATAAAGCGTGGCTACCAGAGACGCCTAGTCTCCACCCTGATTAGCAGATGTTTGATTCCCAAGGAAGGGCGCACATCGAAAGATGTTCCTAGGACAATGGTGGTAACCGAATATTGTCCCACACTGAGGTACTTCAACACCGACGTAAGGAGGTTGATACAAACGGTGAATAGCCAGACAGGGTCTAAGATAAGAGGGACAAAGGTTTACTACCGGTCTAGGCGCACGATTAAATCAGCGCTGGTGCGAAGCGATCTAAATGCGCGAGACAAGCAAGATCATTCGACAATCAGGTATGAGTACAAGAGGTGTAAGTGCTGCCCTGCCATCAATGTAAACAGTGAGATTATAGGAAGTGCAACAGAGCAGCACTACAAGATCAAACAAAATGCATCCTGCAAAACAAAGGGAGTGGTGTATTTAGGAACGTGTGAAAAGTGCCACGTACAGTACGTTGGTGAGACGAAGCATGCGTTAAAAGACCGTCTTAACAAGAGAAGACACCACATTAAGATAGAGATGAAGGCAGACGGGATAGCTTCACATGTGATTAAAGAAGGAAAGGATCACGATATGAGCTACCAGATTCTCGATATCGTGGACGATGAGGCAGAACGAAAAGCGGTGGATCAAAAGTGGATAGGAAAGCTCTACACCGACGTACAGCCAGGCCTCAACGACGATAAACACATTTACACATGGCGAGACGTAGGCTAACAATTCTCGGTTTTGTTTCGTTTTTCTTTTGGCGTGTATTCCTATTATTCTGCGTGTAGTTTTTTAATTTGTATTTGTGTTGTAGATAAACTGACGAAGACCCGGAAGGGTTGAAACGTTTTTAACAAAAATATTGTTCCTGTCTTCTGCTCTTATTCTATTCACATATTGTTGGTCTTCGATGATCGCAGACGGCAGTCCTGACACTCTATATATATATATATATATATATATATATATATATATATATATATATATATATATATATATATATATATATATATATATATATGTTATCTAGCATGGGACTTTCGGGTGTGATCCTCGTAGGACCGTTCATTTAGATATTGTAAAAGTATCTTATTAACACCAATCAACAAAAAGTTTTAATATTCGAACGTTTCGGTTCTTAAACCTTCATCAGCATTGTAAGAGTTTTAATAACCAAAACTTATTTTAACGTTAAAATAAGTCTTGGTTATTAAAATTCTTACAATGCTGATGAAGGATTAAGAACCGAAACGTTCGAATATTAAAACTTTTTGTTGATTGGTGTTAATAAGATACTTTTACAATATATATATATATATATATATATATATATATATATATATATATATATAGTATTAAATCCGATTGTGTTAAACTGTGCTCCGGGAGCTAATAAGCTTCAATTATAATAAGCTACAATTATATATATGATTCAAGGAAAGACTTGAATCCGACAACCTATACTTATTGTATTCAAACGATACTTATTGTATTCGTTCATATATTAATATTAATATATGAACGAATACTTTTTTAGGTCTAAAAAAGTTTGAGATAAATTAACATACAATTATTTGACGAAAGATTCAGCCGAAACGTAATAATATTGCTCGTACTTTAACAACAGTAAATTCATAAATTTCTGCCGAATAAGGATGATCCGGAATGCACGTTGTCTCGGTGATGCATTTTAAATATATCACAAGGCAGCCGAAACGACTGATGGTAGTTCACTCTACTGATGAGTGCTGCCGGCTAACATCAGCTCGGCTAGGAGTGATAAGGAAGTCTGCTCTGCATTGGCAACATCTACGATTATGAAACTGAAGCTTTTTTGCTCCCGGAGCAGTTTTACACATTCTATTTAATATTATAAAAATGCATCATCCAAAGTATCCTGTGAGAAAGCAAGCAACGACAGCAAGCAAAATTCCTGCTGAATAAAATTAGGATGATCCGGAACGCACATGGTTAGTTTAAAGAGGCTAGGTCCATGTAACCACGTCAGTGAATTCTCAGAGATGCCTTTTAAATATATCACAAGGCAGCCGAAACGACTGATGGTAGTTCACCCTACTGATGAGTGCTGCCGGCTAACCATCAGCTCGTCTAGGAGTGATAAGGAAGTCTGCTCTACATGCAATCAAACTCCGGTTTTTGGCAATATCTACGATTATGAAACTGAAGCTTTTTAGCTCCCCGAGCACAGTTTTACACATTCTATATAATATTATAAAAATGTATCCTCTAAAGTATCTTGTGAGAAAGCAAGCAACGACAGCAAGCAAAATTCCTGCCGAATAAAATAAGGATGATCCGGAAAGCACATGGTCAGTTTAAAGAAGCTATGTCCATGCTACCACGTCAGCGAATTCTCGGAGATGCCTTTTAAATATATCACAAGGCAGCCGAAACGACTGATGGTAGTTCATCTACTGATGAGTGCTACCGGCTACCATTAGCTCGTCTAGGATTGATAAGGAAGTCTGCTCTACTTGTAATCGAACTCCGGTTTTTGGCAACATTTAAAATTATAAAACTGAAGCTTATTAGCTCCCGGAGCACAGTTTAACTGAATCGGATTTAAAAACTATAAAAACGTATCCTATAAATGGATCCTGTGAGAAAGCAAGCAACGACAGCAAGTTAAATTCCTGATAAAATAAATTAGGATGATCCGGAACGCACATGGTTAGTTTAAAGAGGCTAGGCCCATACTACCACGTCAGCGAATTCTCGGAGATGCCTTTTAAATATATCGCAAGGCAGCCGAAACTACTGATGGTAGTTCGCCTACTGATGAGTGCTGCCGGCTACCATCAGCTCGTCTAGGATTGATAAGGAAGTCTGCTCTGCATGCAATCGAACTCCGGTTTTTGTATATATAAATATATATAAACAATAATGGAATGTTGACTGTATCTACACCAAAGGTGAGTAATTAAATTTCACTACTTCCAACTTTTTTATCTTAAATAAATATTTTTTGACAAAATTGTTTGTTTGTTGATTACGGGCCTTTACTTTTAAATTTCTTTAAAAAATAATTTTTACCCCCCAAAATAATGACAAGAAACATATTATGGTTACCTTCGAGGCAAGGAAAAAGTGTCCCCATAATCGATAACTACCTTTATCATGCTAGCTGGAGATGCGATACAAACAAACAATATTGGAAGTGGAGTTCTATTTGAAGGAAATCGATAATGAACATATAAAACCTTATATTCCTGAGTATTCAAGTGTGAACACCTTTATCTCCCGCCAAAAAAAGAATTTTATATCCTTCATCGGCCAGAAACTTGTTTGGAGTATTAAAGAAGAATGGTTTCTGAGGTAGGATGGTGTTAATTGTCTGAGGCGTAAATGTTTTGAAGAAAAACTTAACATAGTGATAATCGGCAATGCTGACATTATAAAAAGATTTTCAGGTTTTAATTCTCTTCGTATTTTTATGGATGGCACATTTAAGTCTTCTTCTCCCGACTTTTACCAACTATATATAATACATGGTGTTGCTAATGGCCAGTTCATTCCCTTGTTATTTAGTTTTATATTCTAAAAGGAGAAATTTCCATATGTATATATGCTAAGAAAGTTGTTGGAGATATTAGAAAACAAATATATCAATTTCTCCCCCTCTAAGGTTCAGTTTGACTTTGAAATAGCGGATTTTAATGCAATAAAAGAAGTATTACCCACGGCTTCTATCAGTGGTTGCTTTTTCACTTCGGACAATGCCTAATGAGGAAGCTGAACAGCCTTGGACTAAGAACACTATTTAATGAAAATTATCATTTTAAATTGGATTTTATATTGATTAGCTACCTTGCTCTAATATCCATTTCTCTTATTGATGAAGGATTATAGAGAATAATAAATGAAAAGATTCCGAGAGTAGATCCACGAATCGAAGAGCTTCTAAATTATGTATCTAATACGTGGCTTGTTTCAAATAATTCAGTTTTTTTTGCATAGATGTATGCTCTCATAACAGCAACCTTGATGATAGGGCAAACAATGCATGTGAGGGTTTTTATGCCAAATTGAATAGATCTTTGAATAAGCTTAACCCATCGTTCTTTGAAATTGTGGATAAAATCAAAAAAGCTATGATATGCAGTGAAGCAGAGTTATCTCGCATATTAGCTGGAGGAAAAGCAAAACCGAAGAAGTATGTAGACTAGCACAATAACATCGTGATATTGCGCTTCAAATCAGCTTATATGAAAAAACTGCTGAAAAAAAAACTGTGTGATCCTCGTAGGACCGTTCATTTAGATATTGTAAAAGTATCTTATTAACACCAATCAACAAAAAGTTTTAATATTCGAACGTTTCGGTTCTTAAACCTTCATCAGCATTGTAAGAGTTTTAATAACCAAAACTTATTTTAACGATATTTGGAAACATATTCAAAACTTATTTTCGATACGTGGAGTAAATAAATATATATATATATATATATATATATATATATATATATATATATATATATATATATATATATATATATATATATATATATATATATATATTTATATATAGGCTATTGAAAATGGCCTATATATGTAGGCTATTGAAAATTCGAGATTAAATAAATATTTTCTTCACTCTCTCCACTAATAAATAACCCAATATGAGTGACCAATCAATTTATAATATAAATTATGTATTTAAAAATTCTATTATTTGAAATTATTAAATATTTATTATTTAATTATTAAATTTTTATTTAGCATTTTTTTTCAATTTTAAAATTATAGTAAATACGCAACTCAGTTAGCTGATTTGATTTTTCAAAATAAATACAAAATTAACATATAAACGGATAAAGGTGAGTATATAAATGATCAAAATGAATGTAAAAATAACAAGAATAACGCAAAAACAAAAACTAAGCGCAAAATAATTTTTTTTATTTCGTGATCAAAATGAATGTAAAACTGACATTTTTTATTTAAAATTACTATTTGATTTTTAGATTTAATATATGCAGTAGGAAAATGAATTTAATGAAAATGATGTAAATTATTGAGCTACAGTAAAATATATAAATAGCAATGATTACTTCTATTAATCACGAGCACTAATGGTGCTAATGAAACCTACTTAAGTAAACTATTGCATTAGATCGTTTAGAATGTGCTTATTTTTATGGTATCAGCCAGATTTTAGATTGTCATTTTAATAATAATAAAGATTTTTTTAAAAAATACAACCGCATGTGGAAAACATTTCGTCAAAAAATAGAATATATAGGCAAAAATCGAAGGATTAGTACTACATAAGGAGAGGATTCTAGCAGACGGAGGCCAGCGGTCTTATCGCATGATCTCCATACCTCCTTTCTGTTCGAACACATCACCTCCTTCAAAGCTTTGTTCTTCCTGTCCGAAGGAGCCTTCCACTGCCCGTCTTCTTAAAGGACTTACGCTTCCGAACTCCACACCGAAGCCAAGGCCATCGCAGGTGAAATACCTTTGGAACTTAGCAGAGAAGTTTAGTGGTACTAAGTTTGCTTTGTAGTAAGCATTATTTTCTTTTAAATTTCCAACACGTTACTGTATCAGTGAAACAACCACAATCGGAAGCTTCAAGCCTTTTTAGAACCATTCTTTTTTCAACACTACAGCAGTGGTAATTTCCAGAATCGTTGTTGTCTTCCATCAGCGTTATAGTTGCAAGGTAGTCATTCCCATAAACCGTTGCAGTCATTGCTTCTGTTATCTGATCGAACTTCAATTACACCGACAATATTAAAGGTATCTACAGTGTCAACCTCTGAACTATGAGCCCAGGCGTCCTCACAATCCTGATCACTGTCGTTTCCAGTTCTGCTATCAATAAGAGCATCATCACACTCTCTTTCGGTTTCGATTCTGTTATCAGACAAGTCTTCAGATCGTTCATCTGCATCATCGATAGATCCCACGTTCTCCATCAGCGCTATAGTCCCAAGGTAGTCATTTCCATAACCGTTGCAGTCATTGCTTCTGTTATCTGATAGAGCATCAATTAAACCGACAATATTGAAGGTATCTACAGTGTCAACCTCTGAACTATAAGCCCAGGTGTCCTCACAATCCTCATCACTGTCATTTCCAGTTCTGCTATCAATAAGAGCATCACCACATTCCATATTATGTTCCATGAACATATACAGTGCCATCACTGCCCTCGATAAATACTTCATCACAATCGTAACCTATGAACCCCTGGAAGTTGACTTCGACATGGTCAATGTAAAAACGCAAAACACCCTTCGAATTAAGAAAACCCAACAAGAAATGATTAAGAGAGCGATCCAAGCGTCCAGAAAAATCATTTCGATCATCCACAGTATCCCTCTGACGACTGTCCAGCGTTGGCCATATCTTCAAGAACGATTCGTAAGCAAAATTCATTAGACCACCATCCCCATAGTTGTTTTTTAAAGTTACTTGCCAATCTGTTTGAAGCTCCGACGGGCACTGTTTCGTTCGTTAATTCAAACTAATTTGTATGTGTGTTTAAGTTCTTAAAATTTTTTGTTTTTTTTTGATTATCATTTTGATGAAATATGTCTTGTATAAGCATATATAATGTAATTGTTGTTTATTTAAACAATTTATGTTTGAATTAAAAATGATAAAATTATTTTTAATTCAATTTTAAATAATTTAATTTATACTATAATAAATATACTATAATAAATTAATTTTTCAATTTATTAATATTACAATTTAGTAATAAAACAATATTAAATAATTTATACTATAATAAATTGATCAGTTAACTAATCAGCTACAAAAACGAAGTTTTATTTCACGTCTCGCTAAATACTTAGAGCTTAATATTTTCTCGAAGAAACATGATTTCACAATTTAAAAACAACTTATTTTCAACTTTATATATTCTTAATTGTCAAAATAATAATTACGATCTATTATTATTTAAAATTGCAATTTATTATTACGATCTATTATAATTTGCTCCATCTTTTTGTGGAAACTATTCATTTCAGAAAGTGAGCTGAATGACTTTAGCACGTGATTGTTTAATCACTAATAAATTAATTTCCTAAAGAGTATAATTAAAGAAATTAAATGAAAAAATAATAAGTAAGAAATAATAAATAAATATTTTTTTAATAAATAATTGATTAAGAACCTAAGATAAATATTACCTTAAAGTAAAATTGATTTATTTTGATTAATATTATTTTTGAAGAAAATTTATATAAATGCTAATTTAATTTAAATTAGCGGATATACAAAAATCGCAAATAGTAAAATATAAATCAATTATGATAATTCAAAGAAAAGTTCATGAATCGATTATTCTAAAAATTTGATCATTTGGTTTATATTATAAAAACTAAAAAATAACATTTATTTTATTGGAAAAAAACATGAGTGAATAAAGGTGAGTATAAAAATGATTAAAATGCATGTAAAACTGAAAAGAATAAGACAAATATAAAAGTAGGTGAAAATAAGTAACAAATTGTGACAGTAAAAATAAGTATTTCTCGTGTTTATGATATATATCCAATGACCAATATTGTGTCTAAATTCGACACAATTGCAATTCTCAACTATAAAAATATTGATACAATATTATGATATTATATTATAATATTAATATTACAATATTATACTATGATATTATATTTTAAATAATAGTTCACTAATACTTTTATTTGCATACATTCACATATCGTAAAATATACAATAAGTCTTGATGAAACTATTTATTGAAAATCACAATTGAAGTAACAAGGAAAATAGCAGGACGCGCTCTAGGCTGGATTATCATCGATTAATTGAATTTGATTGATTCTCAAGTATCCAACCTGGCAAAACTCTTTCGATTTTGATTCGCAAACTGTTTCACTATTGACGCTGCAAAAGATACGAAAAATTTAGACAAAACAATGAACAGGTAGCATCTATTCATAGAACATTTGAAAGACGAGAACGAAACTAATTTATGTTGCTATTTTAATTAATTAAAAATGCGTTAAAAATTAAATAATTTTATACTTTATTGAATAATTTGAAAATATATTTGAAAATATTAATATTTTATAAAATATTAATAAACTATTATACAATGTGACTGAACTCTATTTAAAAAGTGTCATTCGATACGTGGAGTAAATAAAGTATATATATATATATATATATATATATATATATATATATATATATATATATATATATATATATATATATATATATATATATATTAACTTATATACACTTCATATTTTTGTATATAAGGTATACAAAAATATGTAATCACTAAACACTATATCTTAAATAATATAAACTAAGAGACAAATATTTATACTGGTATAGATATTTACAATAGAATAACAAAATGTAATAATATTAATATCATAAATATAAATAAATATATCAATATCAATAATATCAATTAATATAATAATATTAATAATATTAAAATCATTTAAATAATTTAATAGATGCATATTTTAAACTTGGTTACAGAAAATAGTAAAATATATAAATCAACAAACTATTATTAAAAATAAATTTAAACTCTTAAGCGGAAAATTTTTATGGATAATAAATATATACTTTTTTGAATAAGATACTATATAATCAAATTTTATTATATGAAATACGTCATTAGCAGATGTTTGAAGCCGCTTCTATATTGGGTCGAGGAATTAGGGCCGAAACCTGATAGCATAGCAGTTCCTCCTGATGACCTCTAATCCTTATTCTGATACAACGTCTGTGATTTAATAGTCAATTCATATAATTGATTTTTACTTTAAATTTCAATTTTAAACTTTAACTTGATATGAATAGTGTAAAATATTATATAACATTATTTATTATTTATAATTGTTTATTATTTCATTATTTGAATTTTATTTATTATTTTATTTAAATAAAATAATATAAAGTAAGTAGACTCAGTTAACTGATCTAATATTAATAATATAGCATTTTGTACAACGCAATAATATATGGTCTGTAAACAAATTTAAAGTAAATTTCAAATATTATTTTATATTTTTGTACAAGAAAAACATTTTATATATAATTAATTTCAAAAATTGTAAATTAATTAAAAGATTAAAATTATTAACTGATTTATTAGTTATTAATTATTAGTTAATTAATGTTAACTATTAATAATTAGTTAATTAATCAAATTGATTACGCGGATGCAGTCTTAAATTTAAAAAGTACAAATAGTACTACTAATAATGTTGCTCCTGATCTGGGTTTGCCTCTCGACCCATACAAAACTCAATAATTTAAAATTAAATTATAACTTTAAAGTATAAATAATTTTAGCATTCTTCGCATTCGTCACAAATTCTAATGCGAACGGTTTGCTAAATATGTTTTAATAAAATCCGTCTACACAATATGATGATATTTCATAAAATATCATCGTATTGATTTTTTATAAATATTTTATAAAAAAAATCTGTTTCTATTAGCATTTTAAGATTACATTTTTAAACGTTGCTTAAAAAGCCGGGGACAAAATAGTGTAAATGTCTCGTATTCTCCGCCTTCACCGCAAACATTAAATCCGTACAGTTTATTCTAAAGGTAAAACAAATTATAGATCAATCTAAATCTTAAACATAATACTTTAATATACATAATATAATACATAACATAATATAATATATTAATATACTAATATATTAATATATAATACATTCATATATAATATAATATATAATATATAACATAATACATAATATAATACTTTTAAATAAATAAATTGTGAATATTGAAAAATTGCCGTGAGTTTGTAAGTTTAATAAAAAACTGCAATCTCAAACATGTTCTAGATTGTCTAATCTTGATTTGCATATGTTGCGATTTTGTAGTCGATTCTTAACATAATTAACAGCTTAATGGCCACTATACAAAGGGTATTTTGAAAATAAATCCAGATTATATAATATAAAATATATAAAAATTGTATTTAATCAAATAAAGCTGTGATAAAATTGCATTTAATAATAAACTTTATTTTTTACTTTTATTTCCTAAGGATGATATTAAAGATTTACAAGCATTTAAAAAAACCTTTTCCAGATTTAAAATGTTTTTGTTTAAAACTTAAGTTCTATAGCTTGAGTTCTCCGCTAGATATTCGTAAAATATTTTAAATATGTTGCAAATTGCGAAATCAAAATTTTTTAAGTATAAGATTTTATAGATTAAATAGAACAATTCATATAATAGAATTTATTTTATGTGGTAAATGTGGATGGATCCACTTACAGGTCCATCAATATACAAAAATAAAAATAAGAAAAAAAATCAACTTCAGTACTTTGCATTGGCAAGAAATAAGTAAAGGATGCAATATGTCAGGTTTATTGCCAGCATTGCCAAATATGAATTTTGATTTTAATAGACAAGACATATACGCCAGAAGAGCAGATTCGAAATGAAAAAAGATCAAGCCATACTTTGCCGATGGAGAGGAGTTGGATTGAAAGGGGATGTTTGATAATAATGAGCCAGAATAATATGTTCTAATAATAAGCCAGACCATTATTAGATTTGTCAGATCTAAATTAAATTATTTCTGAGGCTGTGGATCTTTAAATTTACGCCGACAATTAATATGTCACCGTTCTTTATCATAAAAATCCTATAGTTTTGTATCAGTAGATACAAAACTGTGGATTTAATACTAGTATGTATAAATTACTTTAATAATATTA
This sequence comes from Pomphorhynchus laevis, assembly GCA_012934845.2. Classification (NCBI taxonomy): domain Eukaryota; kingdom Metazoa; phylum Acanthocephala; class Palaeacanthocephala; order Echinorhynchida; family Pomphorhynchidae; genus Pomphorhynchus; species Pomphorhynchus laevis. The sequence goes on from WNNJ02002681.1 coordinate 90,773, forward strand.
AAATACTTTAAACATATGACCGCATAAAATATTATTTTATTACTAATTATAATAATATAATATTAATAATATATTATTACTAATAATATTATATAATAATATTATAATATTATCAAATATAATAAAAATATTTGATTTTCATTGTTTTTTTTTACTTTTTTACTTTTTATAGAAAATATTTGGTTAATTACTGTTTTTACTGTTTCTAGTTTTAAATGAAAATATTTTATTTTTCATAAAAAAATATTTGGTTAATTTGCATTTCATTGAATTAATTTTCAATGAAAATTAATTAATTAATTAATTAATTAATTAATTAAAACAAATTAATTTTCATTGTTAATTTTCATTTCATATCCCTTAAATAAAAAAACTAAAAGCCACATTACACAAGGTAATAATTCCATAATTGTAAAATATTTAAATTAAAAATTCTATTTTGTAATCTTAAATTTAGATTATGTAATAACTGAATTTAAATGAAAACAAAATTTAGATTATCTTGAGAAAATTAAGGATATTTTTAAAAGCAAATGAAACGAATATGGAGAATAAATCCATTATACATTTACTCATTCATACAAACAACATATTGTATACTGCCCAATCATTTCGATATTAAATAAAAGCACTAACCAAATAATCAAAGTGATCACTCAGTTCAAGTATTGTCTTTCCGATGTGCTTCATGGGTTGCAGTCCTTAAAATCAAATGTTGTTCGTCGTACCAATTTTTTTAAAAAGTTTTTGGAAACGATAACTGGCTTCAATAAAATAATCTAAATTCAATATTAAACAAAACCAAATCTGATTAAAATAAAAAAGATGCTAAATCACATACTTTCATAAGTTTCTAAGCAATTTCGAATAAATTTTGGGATTCGCTTTCTCCATCGAGCTATTCATAAGGGTCACTTATAAGAGCACTCAGCTTGAAAAAACTTCACAAAACAAGCGTTCCCTGGGCATTCTCACAACGCGTCCGCGCCATCTTTATGTTTTCTTCAATATTAAGAATCAGTAGCTTGATTTCGAAATTCATAAGATGGTTTAGTTCTTAATCTTATCATTATGGCTCAAACTGGCCAGACCACAAATAGACTACATTAAAGTATATTGCATCCGACTTCTTATTTTAGTTATTAACGAGTATTAATTACCATATGTTAAGATGGAAACGAATATTGCGCGATAAATCGAAGGCTTTGGCTGAAAGTTTAGCTCTTGCTTTACTACAACAGATAAGTACCTGAACAGACCAATATTTCAATCTTTCTAGAGTTCCTACGTCACTCGAGAACAATACCTTTAATACCTTGTCGAACTCCTTCACATCTGAAATACCTTTTGTGCACTCTTGACTATATTTGATATTTGGTACTGAGAAAATCGCATTGTAAATGTCTTAAAATACTAGCTTTCATGTTTGACGATTGACATCCAATAGGCATTGTAAGTCCCCATAGCGGAAAGTCAACAAGATAGCACAATCTTCAGCAATCCGAAATACTAACCAACAGAACCGAACTGAAAACTGACATTCGAGAGAGATACTATGATATCGATATTCTATCAATGTAAACAAGGAACAGAAATGATGATAAAGAACAACATGCTCGAAGTTGAAGAACTAAGGGAACGACTTTGACTTCATGCTTAAAGCACATACGGTAACACGAAGATATTGTTGCACAATATTTATGGTACATATTGTCTTTAATTTAACCGTACTTACAAATGCCAGCTTTCGATTTAAGGACCTTGAATACTTCAAATAGGATATCATCAACTTTAATAGATTTGCCATTGGCGTGTAACTTAGTAATCACAAAATCCTTTTTCAAGGTGATGGCATCTTTCTTTTGTGCTAAAAACTCTGTAACTTCCACGAAGTAAGATTAATCTAGCGAATTAAGATTCATCTAACAAACGCTAATTTCAACAATAAATAGTGACAAGCATAAATCAGCTAATGTCGTAGAGCCTCTCGTGTCATATATCAGTATAATCTTTGCAATCACAATTATATCCGTAAAAGCAACACCTTCTATTATCAATAAGTGGCGACGTATTTAAAATACGTATAAAATACGTATTTTAATAAGTGGCTATATCTTAGTGTATAATCCCGAAGCACTAGGTGTTTGTGCAGTAATTGAACTAATTTTTAATTTAATCAATAATTAAATTTAATTAACCAAAAAATGTAATTTAATTAATTTAATATATTAATTAATAATTAAGGTATACTTAATGCAATTGAATATTGTTTATATAGTATATTTCTAATAATTTAGTTATTGACTTTCGGTTACTTTTAGATACATTATAATTCGTCGTTAGTTAAATTTAATTGTTTTCTTGAAATGTTAGAAAAAAAAGCAATATACTATAGTAATTAAGTGCTGATTAAATATGTATCAGAAGGAATGAAACGCGATATTTGTGGATAGACAGATTTAAAACGAGTTACTATTCCATATAAGATCAAAGGAAAGGAGGATTAATATCTAAAGCAGTAAGGCGTTAGTTAAGGGTAATCCCCATTTTATCCAAACGCCTTCACTGAGGATAAAATGGAATTAACCCCCAATATAAATTATGCTTAAAATTGTAGTTTAATTCGGTATTTAAATCATTTTAGAATTATTAAAATTTCAAATGAGGTTTAAAATTTAAACAATCGCTTATAATGAAATTCTAATTGCTTAATACATTTTTGTACACAAATAAGAAAGCATATTCAAATGTTAAATTTTAAAATCAATGCAAATGATACATTTTTAAAGTTATTCATTCTACAAACAATAAAACTATTTATTAAATTGTTTTAAAAAGAATTTAACGCCTGTATATTACTCATTAAAAACTAAGTATGGCGTTAGTTTCTTAAAAACTAAATTTGAAATAATTCTCCATGTGTAAGGTATGAACTATTTTGGTGTACTAGGCTATCAAGAGTAAATGTCGAATTCGAACGTGTTGAAACAAAGTGCATTACCTAGTGAGGAAACCTTTACCAGAATAGCTTGGCAGCCGGATTCGATCATTTCTGTAAGCAACTGTCGTTGATCTCTACCCCACATGTAGTTGATCATATCCAAATCTAGTCGTTCACAACTAAACGGCGAAATGTTAAATTGATATTTTTTAAAGGATAAAAATATCCACTCAATGAAATTAAATTAAAAAAATATATTAAATAAAAAAAATTTATCCACTTAAATTAAACAATTTTAATTTTGAATGATTATAGTAATAAAAATGTATTTAATTTAGCATGATTGCATCTGTGAGCTGAAATTATTCTGATTGGGACATAATGTTATCCTCACAGCTATTGTTCCTATTTTTGATATAGCAGGACGCCACTAATCAGCCTGATAAGACCCACCTATGCTTATTAGTAGCGTCATTATGTATCAAAAATATGAACAATACTGTGAGGATAACATCGTGTCGCAATCAGAATAATTTCAGCTTACAACATGTATTTATTATTTGATTATAATTTTGGTTATTAGATATTACTTTAGATTTATTTAGACGGAAGAGAATTACAAAACAGACGTTGTTGAAATGAGAAGGGAAGTCAGCAGGAATGAAAATTTCAGAAGAATACGGAACGATATAACATCATGTCAACAAGACGATATGGCGCATACCGGAAAAGATGGTGTTTGTGACGATCAGACGTTGATTAGCTAGAAAAGGATCTTTGGTATACGAAAATACATTGAGTATAAATAAGGACATTTTGGAGGTATGTTCTTTGGAAGAACGGATTTTATGAAGTTAAAGACGAATGAAATAATAGGGTATATGTTGATCGAGTTATAATAATATATTGACGGAGGTTGTGATCAATTAGTTTTCAGATGGGATCTGATCTGACTGTTGGGTAGAAAATGAGATGAACAAACTGAAATATTTCATCTTGGTGAATAAGATGAAAATGCACCTAAATTTATTTATTAAAAGGGAGTAACGTTATTATAGTCGTACAATTTTTGAAAGAGAGTGCATGCTTACCGATTTTAGCCTGCGTACGATCAATGAAATACGACAAGGGAAATTTGACGATAGTAGCTTAGTATTTACATCAAATATGAGCATATTCTTTGATGTTAACGATCACTGAAGTAGTAGGGTTAGAGGTCAGTAGAGGAAAATAACTAGTCGTGGTTGTAATCGATTGGTTTTACATATGGATATCGGTACATGATAGACTTTTTAGCCGTGAAGTACGAGTAGGAAATGATGCGATCAGAGAATGCAATGGAATGCAATGCAATATTCAAGATCATGACATAATTATTACAAGAAAAAATAATGTTTGCGCTTGTCGATGTTGTGATCGATTAGTTTTACATATGTGTATCAGTCCATAATAGATTTCTTGTATGTGAGGTTGGGACTAGGAAATAGTTGGGACGGCTGTTTGTTATGAGCGTTAGTCGATAGCTGATTAAATGAAGTGAAAGAGAAATGTCATTAATGCAGGCATAAACATGAATATTTAAATATTCCTATAAACATGATGAGTATCTGTTGGTGTCAATTGGTCAAGCATATTGTGCTGTATTAAAGTCAAGTAATCTTCTATACCTAGGTAACTGATACCCGACTCGCATTTGCAGGCATACACTAGGTGATTAGTATTATCGTTCAAGGACTTCTAACACGTGTGCATTAAATATGATTAATATTTCAGTAGACTATTTGAAACTAGGTTGATCCAGTTTTGAAGTAGAAGAGCAATGATGGAAATTTAAAAATCATTTAAACGAATTTACTGTAAAATATCGTAATTAAATACATATTAAAAATTAATATTTATTTATTAATATGTATTTATTTATTGGATCTGAAATATTCATTTACAATGAATATTTCAGATCCAATCAAAATTGGATCTAAAAGCATATGTTAACCACCCGATCATAGAGCGCTTTCGCTGCCATTATTTTGTAGTTAGAAAATACATGAGTATTCCAACTTGTTGGACACCAGGGTATATTAGATTTCCTATATACGTCCGTCGTAAGTATATTGTTAGTCTCCCTAATCAACACGTCCAAGAAAGATATTCCACCGTTTATATTTTCCCTTAAAAAGCGCTCTATGATCGGGTGGTTAACATATGCTCGACACCAACAGCTAGGTATAACCAATTCCAGCGAATTACAAAAGTGTTGAAATCTAGAGAGTTTCCTACATGGGCTATACACGAAGCTATCAACCGTTGTCTTAGGAGTAAAGTGATGGGAAATAACTCTTTGGAAGCTATCTCAAAAGAGAAACGAGTATTTATACCCACGATATTTGTAAGTGATGGTTGTTCTAATTTCTTAAGAAAGAATCTACCAGCAAATATGTCCTTATATCATGTGAGGAATGCTACTCTATCTGGTTATTTCAAGAGCAAACCTAAATATGAACCTAATAATGTAACTTACGAGATACCGTGTTTGAATTGCCCAGCCAAATATTTTGGACAGACAAAGCAGGGTTTAAACACCAGAATAAAACAGCATAAATATAATTTTAAAAGGGGAGATAATTCTTCAGCATTGGTGAATCATTGGTTGATCCATAATCATGAACCAGACTTTGCCGCAGCTAAGGTCTTAGAAAAGGAGGACAACCTACCAAGACGTCTGATAAAAGAAAGTATTCACATCCAGAACTGTGCTAACTCGATGGATGGTAATAAAGATAACTGGAAATTAGCTATCCCCACAAGCACATTGCAAAACCGATAGATTCACTGTGTGTTTCTTCCGTTTTCATTGCATATATACATTAGTTTTTAGTTTTTCTTTTCTTTGTTACTAATTGTATCACTTGAAAAGGACTATTGAAATAGTTGAAAATTCGTGATTAACATTTTCTTGTTGCTTCTCGATGTTTATACGCCGTGAACGATTAATGAATACATCGAATGTATCAATGGAAAATTAATATTAATATTAATTTACTATGAATATTTCAGATCCAATCAAAATTGATTACATGCTTTTTCATAATTTTGGCAGTGTCTTAAATATTTATTACGAATTTTAATTATTTAATTTTAATATATTTATATTTATATAAATATATATTAAAACAATTATTTAAATATTGTAATTCTGTCAAAATTACCTATAACGTACACATAGCTTACTCTGGATCTTTGATAATTAGATGCTATTGCACCTGTTGAAACTGCTTCGATCTGATGCGCCAACTGTATCGGAAGATTGACTATATGTTTAATACTTTAGCAATACCTTGACTTGACGAATAAGATTCATCATGTCGTAGACTTCGTCTTCATCAGTTTCAGAATGTTGATCAAAATTTAAGGAAATATCAATGGAAGAGCCGGTAATTTTCTTTTTAAAAAGTGGCAGTTTCATAGCCTCAGCCTGATAATGCACGTGATTTGTGGCAATGGTCTGATACATATAGCTATTTGAGTCAAGAATAATATCTGCAGGACATAGTGTGGCTAATGCCACAATTTCGTGTCCATTTTCAACACATTTCAGCAGATTAAAGTTACTGTCCTTGCCACCGCTACGCGCAGAGAATCATTTTCAATTTAGTCTTTTTAAATGTGGGACAAACCTGTGTAGGCTCACAATTTTCATTTCTCAAAATTAAAAACAAAATAGTAAGTTACTAAGAGGAAAACTTGTTAAGCAATTGATTTCAAGTATAATATAATATCTAGCCAAGAATAAAAATAGGATTTATGCGAACTTTGTAATTTAGGATTACATAAGTAAATATAGTTGTATTTTCTGTTCATTTATTTATAAAGTATAAATCAATAACCATTATTAAATGTATCAAACTTAATCGATACGTCCCTTAGGTGCATCAAATGTATTAAATGTATCAAACTTAATCGACACGTCCTTGTATCGTTTTCCTCAAAACTTAAGTTTGTATCTTAAAGGTAGAATTAGCAACGGAAGAAATATATTAAAAACGAGTGTTTATTTGATTAATGGTATACGACTTGATCAAAATAATAAGAAAATTGATATGGTCTTAGATCGTACAGTCTTGAATCTTATTTAATTTCATTGTGTAAGGTACGTTAGTACTAGATGTTAACCAAATATTAAATGTAATATTAAACGAATACAACTGTATTTGACACGACAGAAATTGATATGTAATAGCTATACGTAAAAGCCGATGCTAGAATATGATTGACTACATTGAAAATAAAGAAATGTTTTTTAAACAGTTTTCGTTATTATTCGTGGATTTCGTTAGAACTGTTTGTAATTTGAGTCAAACAGTTTTATTTTATGCAAAGATATTTTATTATCAATTTATTTAAAATAATCACACATTATAATTTATAAATTTTTTAACTGTTTTTAAAAAAATAATTTCGAATAGATTCAATAATATACTTTTGACAAAATAAAATTGAGACCCCACTAATAAATAATTTATTTTTATTAAATTATTTGTTAATTTAATTATTTATTAAATTAATTAATTATTAATTAATTATTTATTAATATATTATTATATTAACAATTATTTATTAAAATCCTATTAATATAATAATTATTTTAATTTAAAAAATATAAAAATTTAAAAATATTGTATAATATATAATATAAATATATAATAATATATAAAAATAAATTTTTATATTAAAAAATAAAAAAATTAAACGAAATGACGAATTCTTTTGCAAATGTGGCAATATATTACACATCTCACCGCAGCATGCAAATGGAAAATAAAACAAGCTATCTGAATAGTTAAATCATATGAAATCATGTCATATTCTTTAATTGTAAAAGAATATCACACGATCGTGAAAAATTAACGAAAAAGTAACTAAGCAAATGCCAAATTGTTGAAATAGAATGAATTGGCAACTAAGCACTTTTAAAAGCGACAAAATCAGATTGGTGTTATAATTAATGTTCTGGATATCAAATGATTCTGGAAACCGATGCAGTCTGTCCAAAAACATCTCAATTAATTCGACGGATTTTGTCGGTCAAATGAAATTAAAATCGTTAAAATTAAAATCAATATCATGCATTAAATACACTGCTGATTAAGGGTTTACATATTTCAATTTATATTTTATATTCAACTCGTCAATTAATAAATAATCTTTAATATAATATTTAACAATTACAAATCTAAAATCAAAAAATTTAATTAGGAATTTAATCATTTAGCATTTAATCATTTAATCATTTAAAATAATAATGCATTTAAAAATTACAATCAAAAAATTACCCGCAAATGGTCCCTAATATAATCATTAATATTAAATTAAAGAATCTATTCATTAATTAGGAATTTAATCATTTAGCAAATTCAATTAATATGTAAGAGATTTGAGAATGCAAATATATTTTCGTGGAATTTATTTTTTAATATCGAAAATATTACATTTTGTAAAAATTTGATTTAGATTAGATTATAAGTTTATCATTACATTTTTCATTAATAATGAAAAACTTACAAAACTTATTTAAAAACTAAATCAAATTTGGACAAATGAAATATGTATAAATATAAATATATATATATATATATCAAATTATAATAACTCACAATATTTTATTGCGAGTCATTCATGTAAATAATGTTGTTTTTATCTTGTAATTAGATCTGTATTTACATTATAATTGCATTTTAATTGCAAGATATGATATTAACGCTTTCACATATGCAAAAGACCTCTTCAGAAAATTTACTTTGTGCTAATGGATCTTGAATAAATATCTGCATTTTGATCTGGAAGAATTGTGACAATGCTGTTTATGGTGTCAATCGTTCAAGGTATACAAACTTGGATTGAGTGGTTACGTCTTACGTAAATAAACTTTTTACTAAAAATATTAAAGAACTACTTTGTGTAGGATAGTTGCATTTTCAAAATCAATTTCGACCTAATTTCCTGCAAATAATTACAAATCACTGATTATTGTTTCTCATTTCTTAATCCTTCAGAAAGCTTCTTTGTTTCAAGATCAAATTTTGTGAACTCGTGAATATCGATGTTATTAAACCGCCTTATGTAATTTAAAAATACCAAAAATGACACAAAGCGGTAATTTATTTTCAAACACTGAAATCATTTAACGTGGACGCTCTTTAATTCCCTTGTACAGTGCCCAGAGCGATACATTTGCAACTTTAACAACTTTGAATCTAACTCCAGGAATATCACCAACAGCGTGACCTTTACGTCCAAATCCAGCAACGAGAACCTGGTCGTTCTCCTAAACGTCAAATTAACAATAGCAAATTTGCAACATAATGCAAACCTCTATAAAGTTTAAGCATCCATCGCGAGGAACAAACGCGATGATCTTTCTACCGTTCTTTATTAGCTGAACTCGGACACACTTTCGAATGGCGGAGTTGGGCTGTTTTGCTTCCACACCACTAAAAAGATAGAATGCCAACAAATTAAAAAGTTTTAATTCGTAAATGCAGTATTTAAAGGTTTATTAAATCAAATGGCATTATAATTTTGTAGTTGACATTGAAATATTGTTTATAAATGTTAATGTTAGTTGTATTGTCGGGTTTATTGCCAAAGACATTTTATTTTATTAAATTGTCTTAAGGGCAAAAATTGTTTAATCTTAAAGATCTAATCCAAACCGAGACATTTCAAAATGGTTTTATAATTAGCATGTTAATGAGGCATCACAACGGGAAAATCTTTTACAAAGGTAAAGCATTTTCAATTTGTTGCAGATTCTTTGTAATAAAAGTTAAAATTTATACTTTTTTAGGCAAAATAAGCCAATCGATCGTAAATATATACTTAACTAGACTATCCAAACTTAATTAAAATTTGATAAATTAATGAAGTGTACGTGATTGGCATTTTCAGTGCTACGAATAATAGAGTGGATTTAATTAACTCGGCATTAAATAGTCAAGTGTATGCATCACTTACATTTTAAACACCAATGCAGTGTATATCAAACGCCAAGGTCGGATATCAATACAAATCAGTAAATTTAAAAATTGTTTTAAATTATGAATATAAAAGCAATGAAGCGTATAAACATCAAAATTAAACGTTTTAAAGATTTACAAAAATCATATAATATCACAAAAAATGATTGCATTATCTAATGTTACAATAATCCACAAAAAATAACTTTTCAATGCCGCTAATCCAGATACTATTCTTTACATAATTTAATCTAAAATTATATAGTAAAATTATCTTTCAAAATTTATCAATTCCGTTATATTTATCAAAAATATGTAGTTATTAGCTGGCAAGATCTTTGACGTTTCAAATTAGTATAATTTAATAATTAAAGATTGTCAATCTTTAATTTTTAATTAAAGATTTGAAAAAAAAACGATCGATTATTTTTAAAATTGATTTAAAAATAATTTAATTTTAAATTAAAAATTTAAAATTGTCAATTTAAAAATCTTATTTGGTAATTTCCATAACTCTCATTTTTACTAATAAAAATGATAAAATTATTAAAAAATAAATTATTAATGATAAATTATTAATAATTTACATAAATTATCAAAATATTTAGTAAAATGAAATAATTAAATAGTAATTTAGAAAAGTTAAATTTACACTTTTTCAAGGACGATTCCCTTAGCATGAGATGCACCGGAAAATGGATTAGCCTTCCATCTTGTGGCTAAATGCGCTTTCTTATAATGTTTATCGCGCCATCTTTGATCACGGCGACGACACTTAAGCTTTCGCGCTGTTCTGATACCACGTGGCTTACCTAAATGCAAACAAGCCAGATTACCGACATTAGATAAACGAATCAATAAAAAATTACTCTAATACTTTTTTCATCCGGTAACCAAAGACAAATTAGTGAATATAATGTCTTAGTTTTTTTATCTATTTCCTCCTTAATTTTCAGTTTCAACTAGAGGTTTAAATTGTATCTGCACCGTTAATAAAAATAATCTTTTTGATAATACGTTCAGACACTTTTTAGATTGGCTATTGATGTGTAGTGTTACGCTCTTTTTGAAGTTTCAAATTGAAATGTTTCTACCATCCGATGGAACATTTTGTAGTTGTAAACAACCCCTCTTTCAAAGGATGTCTTAACATGTTGCACATCACAAAAGTTTTTCAGCTGACAACGTTAGTAATTTGACTTGATCCGTAAGTACCGCACGATTCTTTCAGTTTCAGCGACTGGGAAAAATTCGGATTTCAATTAAAGCATTAACTTAAAATTAGTTACATTAATTGTTTTCAATATTATCAAATGTTTTGCTCAGTCGCTTTCAACGACTGGTAAAAGCTCAAGTTTCATTTACAACATAACTTGCAAGTTATGTTAATTGTTTTTGATTATTATTCGATTGTTCGAACATTCGATTGTTCGAACAATCATTTTCGATGATAATTAAATTATCGATGATAATTTAATGGATAGGTTCAATAAGCATTTTACCGAACGAAACATTGGTTCTTTCTTATTATTATTTTGGAATAACCAGTTTGTTGGTTTATCTAGGACTGAGATACCGACTGAAAAATTGTCCCAAATATTGCAAGACCAACTTATTTGGGTATAGTTGGTACCAAACCTGATATGATTTACAATCTGTTGAAACATGCGAAATCGCAGTCTCTCATGCATTGCAACAAGAATGTAACTAGCCGCAGTCTCGGGTTCTTCCTCTGAAGACATCAGTGGAGAGTATCTTCTACTGATGAAGAGATTGTTTCCACTTTATTGCCGTCTACCCCGACAACATATGTAACATACGTGAAATAATTTTAATTGATTTTTTGCCACTTGTACCTTAAATTGAATGCTTAAACAGTAGCCTAAGAACATACTAAGGTAAGGCCATACTCTAAATTGACTTGAATTTTCAAGGTTAAACATTTATATCAAATTAGATAAAAAAAGCCGTATTTTAAGTTTTTAATCGGATGTTTACTAAAAAATGGAAAATATAAAATTTTAAAGCAAAATTCGATGACACGAATCAACAATACCTACCCATATTTCAGCTGTTTATTTTGAACTATTTCAATAATCAACGGTTTAATATTTTTAATATGTCAGCAGTAGCAAGTATCGGAATCAGCGTCTTTTTAACAATGTCGTATTAATCTGGAAGAATTTGTCAAATAAAACGCAATAAAAATCATATGTTGACACACCAAATACTTTAGGTCAACGCAGTCGTTAAAGCGATCTATTATCAAAGATGCTCATTGTCCCAACAATTGTATGAAAAACAACTGGACAATCAAGTATTATTAGCAACACAAAAAAGGTGTATACAAAATTTTCAAAAATTTGAATACATCTTTTTTATTTTGGCTAAAAATAAAATTTTGATTGCTGTTTTACATAAAGCAATCTCTTTGCTTATTGTTCTAGTTGAAACTACTGATCAACAGGTATCGACAGATTTCCCAAAGCTACAAAATTCAAAATACAAATCTTATTTACTAACACCAATTGCTCTCAACTGAAGTCAACCTAAAACTGTGATCCACAAGAAGTTTTAGATGACTCGCCAGGAATTCGAGATAATCAATACACTCGAAATTGTATTGATTTAAGGTCCTTATTAATTATAAAATGCTCTGAAAATAACTTTAAATTCTACCCGGTGCATGTACGTGTGCGGGTTCAAAGTTCGTTTCCATGCATGGCAAGAAACATTCACAAAATTCGCTATGCAGTTCGATATCGACTCTGTAGAGTCAAAAAATACTAGTCGAAATAAGGTCAATTAATACACATCAAATCAAATGAACTCTTTAATATATGCTATGTCGATGTGATAATCAAATAATATTGCACTATTCGAACACTTCAACGGAAATTAATGACAAAATACTATTTGATGATACTTATGTAATCAATATGGAAATACTTTTTTATATTATACTTATGCAATCAGCATGGAAATACTATTAGATTACAATTAAGTAATAATACCATCTTTTGTGTGGTTTTATTAAGATAAAGAAGCCAGCATCCCATAAACAGTTCGAAAGTGTAAAATGTTTGGGAATCCCTACTTTAAACAGTAATCGAAACTTTTAAAATAGCTTGAAAGGTTTTAGAACAAGTGCTCTCAGATCAATTATATATGTAATAAAAGGGTTTAGTTATCCATATTTAACTGGCTTAGTTAAAATAAAAGGCTGTAAATATGACATTTTGAAAAAATATGTTACTTTCTATGTCGTTCCTTACGGTGACTTAATTATTAAATTAAGTTAGTGATTGTGACTTTTGTCAGTTTTCAATGTAACTTTTAATTTTAATTTTGACTTTGTCTTTCAGTTTTCATTGTGACTTTGTCGTTCAGAATTTTTAAGGAATTGCTTAAACATTTCTAATTTAACTGGTAGACAAATTGGTTTGACAACAATTCATGTAGTAAACCATTTCTGGCAAACATTTCTCTAAACGCTTATATTGTAGAATAATAATTAGTAGAATTTATTTTAACGACTTCCGACACTTAGTAAGTGCACAATAATATTCATCATCAATCGGACCAGCGAAATCCACAAGTATTCTTGTCCACGCATTACTCGGAATAGTCTAATTGTGCATCGGATGTGGCGTTTCATTTTTGCGATTACGTTGGTAAATTTTACAGTGTAAAATATAGTTTTCAACGTCCATTTAAATTCCAGACCACTATACATAGAAACGTGTGTAATTTCACAGCATCCATTTTTGAGTGACCATTATATTAAATGTTTAAAACCCACTTATTTAAAGAGCGTAGAATACTTACACTCGATCCCATGACCACTATTCAATCTACCATAGAGAACTCTTATCGACGCATAAAAACTCTTGTAAGTTCAAGTGAAACTCTACGGCCAATTTGTTTGTACACATACTCTAGCTTTGCTTAATATTTCGCTTTGACATGTAGTTTCTAATTTGTTCAAATGATAACCACCGTCTCCAGACTGAGATTATCCTGGAGACATTATCATCTGGAGACAAAGGATAATATTATCTGGAAACATTATCCTCCGTCTCCAGACTGTCATAACTTAATGACATTATTATCTTCGTCCTGATTCCATGTTGATTCGTCCCGAATATAAAATCGTTATAAAAATCAGCCATTGCATTATATATGCAGGTGATATCTTCAAATTCGTAATCGTATTGAGTCAGCAACAATTGCCACCTCACTAAACGATGATTCATAATCTTTGGTCAACGTCCAATTTGTTCTTAATTTTTGAAAGTACTTCTGTCGATACGGTTTCTTCGGAAAGACTATTTCACGTTTGAATAACACGTCGACGGAGGCATCGATTCGATTAAATCTATTTCTCTTAAACATGCAAGAATGGGCGCCTAATGAAGACTGATCCCTTAGTTCTAAAAAAATTTTAGGGGTGATTACAATCATGGAGAATATTTCATACTAAACACAGATCCATCTTTGTGATGGATGGTACGTCCAAAGTTTGTAACTGATTTTCATACGAAAGATGACTAACAGAAGGACCAACTTAGTTTCATTTCTATATACACAGTCAAAACTATTAAGTTCATCAAGATTATTTGGATACGTGGAATCAGAAGCGTATAAAAGCGAACTCTTAATTAACCCGATCGAGAGCAGTTTAAAACTATTTGGATCTAAACTAACAAATGAACGGCGGAGTACTTCGATCATTCGACGCACTTTACAACGCATGTACTCATTCTGTTTCCAAGTTGATAAATCGGAGGTTACCCATACCCAAAGATTTTTATAGGCTAATACGATCTTTATTGGTGAATTTTCATAATAATATGCTGTCGTTTTGTCTTCTACAAGTTATAGTCATCGATTCACAATAAGCCATTTCACAATAAGCCATTCCACAATGAGCCATTCACAATAAGCCATTTCACAATAAGTCATTTCACAATAAGCGATTCACAATAAGCCATTCCACAATAAGCCATTTTTGAATAAGCCGTTTCACATTAAGCCATTTTGGAAAAATCCATTTTACAATAAGCCATTTCACAATAAGCCATTCCACAATAAGCCATTCCACAATAAGCCATTCCACAATAAGCCATTCCACAATAAGCCATTCCACAATAAGCCATTCCACAATAAGCCATTCCGAAACGCCATTCCAATAAGCCATTCCATAATAAGCCATTTCACAATAAACCATTCCACAATAAGCCATTCACAATAAGCCATTCCACAATAAGCTATTTAACAATAAGCCATTACACAATAAGCCATTACACAATAAGCCATTTCACAATAAGCCATTTTGGATATATTATATTGCAATAGTGTTGATGCCAGATTGAAGCGCTTGCGCATCGCTAGATTGCTAATAGGCTTCCTAATTTTTAAATCATCAGCATAGAGTAATTATCTTGATGTATATCATGGAATTAAATCATTGATATATGCTAAAAAGGACATGACCAAGAACAGTACCTTATGGGACACAAATTAGTTGATGATGCTTTTAAAAAAAATCAATTTTAACTAAAAAAGGTGACTCTTTAAAATCTTTTATATCCAACGAACAATGCGATTATCAAGGTTTTTCATTTTAAGCTTTGACATTAATAACTTATGATTAGCAGAATCGAACGCTTTAGAAAAATCGAAAAACACTACTTCGACAGGAACGTTTTTATCGATAGAATCAATCCATAACTCCTTCGCGAAAACTAAATTATTAGAGCCACTATGGCGGTGTTAAGCTGGATTAAGAATCATATTTGTTTTAATATGTTATATGATCATCATATACAACTGTCGTTCTAACACTTGGCAACATACACAAGTAAGACTTATGAGCTTGTTATTAGTAACTAAAGATTTATCACCCTACTATATATTATTACAGGAACGAAGACGAAGCAAATATCCTTTATTTGATAAAAATTCTATATTTTGATAGCTCCTGCTATCATAATGATTACAAAAAATGATTCACAATTTGTTTGCCCCGTGTTTCCAACATTTATACAAAAATACAAGCATTGATGTGCCCCGCATTTCTACTTAAAAGAAAAAGAAAATACCGAGAAACAAAACAATCATACTACAATTTTATACACATTTTAAAACAAACAAAACGAAAGAAAAAAATACAGAATCATGAAGCAAAATAAAATTAAAATCATAAAATAAGTGACACACACAAATACGAATTTAATAATAAAAATAATGTAAAAGTAGAGTAATAAATTATAATTTAATCTAAACCAAAACAAAATAATAATTAGAAAAACAAACAAACGAATTGAAAAAATTAAAATAATGTAATATTGGAATAATTAATTATAATTTAAATTTAAGTTTGAAATCTTATTTATCATTAAGCATTAAATTAGGTATTTTTTAAATAAAATACGCTTCTTGAATAATGAGAGAAAGAAGTTACTTTCAAATGATAAAATCGATGCATTTTCAAAATCAACGGAATGATTCAAACTCACAAAATGCTGAGCAACAGCATTAGAATTGGTCCATTTACGTACATTATAATTATGTTGTTTAATACGCTTAACCAAACCTTGACCCGTTTGACCAACATATACCTGATCCCATTCTTTACAAAGTATTTTATAAACAATGACATCTTTGTTAAAATCTGGTTTACGCTTAAAAATGTTGTGAAGTTTAGGTAATTTTCTGTTAAAAATGTGCACTTTGTTAATACAACTATTTTTTATGTTATTGTTAATAAACTTTGAAAATACTGAATTCCACTTGTTACTAACAAAAGGTATTCCTATATGATGTATTCTTTTTTTAGGACCATGGACTTTATTTTTATGCGCTAAAGATTTAAATTTAGCTTTCTTAATAGCCCAAAGCGGAAAAGCCACTTTTTAGTAAATTATGTGTGATGGCCTTTTCTCTTTCAAAAATTAAGTGATAGTTAGAACAGATAAGCCTGCAACGTAAGTAATGTGACGTAGCAGCGGAAATCAGCCAATTAGTTGGAACGTTTAAAGTCCAAGAAACAATATTTGGCCCTGTACCAAATTTTTTTGATAAACACACGTTTGAAGTATAGAAGAATTAACCCGCTTAACCAAGACATCGAGAAAAGGTATACCCACATTAGATTCAGAAAAAACGCGTCATTGAATTCGAGAATCCTTAGAATTTAGCGTATGGGTAAGGAATATCACATCTATATCACCCTACTGGACAAACAACCGAATTGATTCAACAAATGGAGTTTTTTCGAAACCGACTAAAGCAGAATAATGTTGTATAGAGGTACACAGAGAACATTTGCAAGATCATGAAGAAAGTACCGACGGTAAACCGTCTGGACCAGCTCTCGCTTTTCTTTTTAATCGGCAAACTTCCCTAAAAAGTGTTGGCATCCAAATAAGTTAACAGTGCGAAAAACGCACTCATTCGAATAGTCATATGTAGGTGATTCTCTAACATTATACACTGAATCTGTAGATAAGCTGAAATGCTCGGCAAATTCATTCGCAATTTGAGATCCGTCCGATAGAAACACACCGCTATTATTTCTTATTGCACAATGATTATTGTTCTTTGTTTTGATTAAACGTAGCTAAAGAAGGTGCTAGGATTTATAAGACATCGGCTGCAAAAGTTCCTCTCAAAATTCAACCTATTCTTTCTTTTCAAACCTGTTACACTATTACGAAGTTGCTTATATTTACAAAATTTCGTCTTCCCATTTTTAAAGCTATTATAGGCATTATCCCTCTCCTTAATTGCCCGTTTAACTTTACTATTAATTCAGCACGATGCAGTTGATCTACTAAAATTTCTTAATAGAGCATATCGCCTTTACAAGTACAGAAGAGTATCACGTAAGAAATTCCATGAGTATTCAATCCCAAGGATATGTGCGTTTGGCCACACTACATACTGTAGATATTGTCTAATCCGAGCAAGATCTGCTTTAAACGGGCTTACTACACGTGGTTGACCATATTTTTGTTGTGCAGAATCTATATCTAGGTGTATTTATAAAACTACATTATCTGAAGAGTCAATGGAATTACCATAATATATCTCAGTTACTATATCACTTGGTATATGAAGACATAAGTCAAGGATGGAGCTCAACAAAGAATAATATCTAGTGAAAGAAAAAACATGTTGTGTAAGGGACAGTCATTTATGCAGTTGAGTAAATTAGAAGTCCCCGGGTCTGATCCTTTTGCTGTGCAGCTATTCCAGTCTACTCTTGACATATAAAATCACCCAGTATAAGTACACTATCTCCATCAAATTTCTAAAACAGAGCAACAAGACCTGTGGTGTCCGAACATGCACTGCGATAAATAAATATCATGATATTTGGTGATGGTCTATTTAATTCGATAATTATTACTTTATTATTGTTTAATGAATCGGCATAAATTTGTAGTACCGCAAAAGTCCAATCACAGCGAATATATGCAATGACGCCCCTGCCTCTCTAAGATGTTCTATCACTTCTACAGAATTCGTAACCATGGACGGATATATTGTCAGATATAGAATTACTATATGAATAATTAAAATAACTAATTAAAAACGATAATAAATTACATAGTGTGAATTTTTAAACATTATAATTAAATTTTAATTATTAAAATTTAAATATCTTCTTTAATGATGCCAATAAAACCTTAACACTTTAGTATGTACTTTATCACTTTATGATCGAACTTTTGAATAATAAACATAAATATGTCAAATTCATTGCACCACCATGTAGTGATTACAGGCAAATAAACTTGACCTCTTCGATATGTAAAGTCCTTGAACGTGTTATCTGCAGTAGTCTCTCGGGCCATCTCGTCTCCTTTGGTATACTCTCGTTCGCCCTGCACAGTTTTCGTCACGGTCGGTCGTGTTTGACGAACTTACTTACTGCGCGCGAAATGTGGATCCAATCGTTGAGTGTTGACAGCTCGGTCGATATAATCTTTATTGATTTCTCAAAGCCTTCGACCAGGTTCCACATGAGAGCCTGATCAGCTTGTTAGCTCACTACAGTGTTTCTATAACATAGCGCAATTTGATTTGTAATTTCATTTGCAACAGATAATTTCGAGTAAGGTTGGTAGTAGTCTGTCTTCTGCTAGGCCTGTTAATTGTGGCGTCCCCCAAGGTACAACCCTTGGTCCCTTGCTTTTCAGTATATTTCTATATGATCTGCTCTTACGCATAAATAGCCCTGCTTGGCATTTGCTGAAGATATGAAAGTCTGGTGCGATAGAATTTCCGACCCACAGGGCCAGCGCCTACAGCACGATCTTCACACAGTATGCCAAGTATGAAACTTGGCAACGGTATACCTGATCGTGAATTTTATTTAGGATGTCAGAAGTTTAACATTATATCTGATCACACAAACCTTGGAATCATTTTGAATAACGATCTCAAGACTGGATTGAATACCGATTATATCCATGGAAAAGCAATGAAGTATCTGTACTGTATAAATAATTAATACATTTGCTAAGCTTAAGCCGCAACTATTAAAGCATATATATTGCGTATATTAGTCCGCCCGCACGTGGAATACTGCATCACAACAACTTTTCCACCCACAAAAGCTGAAATGTCAAAGATTGAGTATATCCTGCGTAGAGGAAGCAAACTTTGTATTGGCTCACATTATTCTTACACTGAGCATCTAACTTGTTTGAAACTGCCTTCAAAGGCTCAAAGGCTACTATATTTAGACCTCGCAGCGATGTGACTCTTGATTCATGGAACGGAAGGTCTCACAATATCTTGTATACAATTACGCAATTCGGGAAGCAGAGGTCACTCTCTCGCGTTGTTTAAATTCGCCCACAGTAAAGTCAGGTATGAGTAGGTTTTCCCACCGCTCATTGAATATTTGGAATTTGTTACCTGAGTACTTTGCTAGTGCTGCTAGCTATAGCCACTTCAAAATGCTCCTGTTGAAGTGGATTGTAAATTCCGGTATGGATGCGTGGATCTATTTTGATATTTAATGTTTTGAAAACAAAATTTGTGAAGTTGAAACAGCCATTTGCGACAAGTAACTTGTAACCTATAATAATATAATAACACCTGTGTATTTCAATGAAACAATGTTCGGTAGTCTGTAAGTTGATGTGTAACTGATAATAGTCATAAGTAGAAAATAATTTATAATTAGCTTATAATTTAGCTTATTATCTCTTAAAAGTTGTTTTAATATTTCTAATTGTTCATTTATACACATATCTTTTTTAATATTTTAAACTCTATTTTCTTATTCCTTTTATCACCATGACTTCTTGGTTTGCGTTTAACCGGATTATTATAATATAGTTGATTATTATGTACTATACTACTTCGCCAATTCTCATTCAATTCTAATGGGTACATGGAATTAAGCGTTTTAATCCAAAAATCTTCTCCTTTTAATAGCGTTCGATTACGTTGAATATAATACAAACGTTATATACTATAAAACGTCTAATACGTGCTTTTTGCATATTTTATTGTATTTGATTCAATACAGTATTGAATACTATGGTATTGTACAGATAATTGCAATTAGCATTGATAACCATTCAAAATTATTATTTTCAGAATCTATAACGTAAAATACCTCAAAATATTTTAACATCAATTCTAAAATCTTGGACAAGTGCTTGCCATTTTACAGAATTTACATGATTTTATTTAGTGGTTTTAAGTGTCGAATGATTGTTTGCCTTTTATTCTTGGCAAATATGCTCTTTTACCGATAACTTTTATAAAAGTTAACTACGTTTACAAGAGACAATTGCTTTGTGGACTGTCAATAGAGATTAGGGATATTAGCATTTGACGATTTTGAGTGATAAATGCATTACACGATTGTATTTAAACTGAGATGACTATGCTTGATGTCTGTTCCTTATAGAATAAAATACAAATTTCATGAATATAAAAAATCAATATGTTATTTTCAAGCATTTAAATTGGTATTCTAAGGAATCTTCGGTCAGTTTCCCTTCTTTAATGGCAGTGGCGTATACAGGAAAGTCTTCCAACTCAGGGTCTGTATACTTCAAGTCGACAAATTTATTCCATTCAATATTTATGAAATTATCACATTTAAAGTCTTTCAGTATTTGAGTGCAAAATATTAGTCCAATATTAGGATGGACAAGGCACTCATTGTAAAGCCGAGAGCCACCTATCACAAATACTTTACTTATTCTCTCAAAATTGTTTTCCTGTTGAATCCATGATAAAGCCTTTTGTAAAGAATTGCATATGTAATCTGGTTTGCATTCATCTTCAAGTGCCGATAAAATATTACTGATCACAATATTATAGCGATACTTCAATGGCCTGTGCTTAACAGGAATAGCTTCCCATGTTTTCCTTCCCATTATAACCACATTCTTTTTTAATTGATGGCTAGTGTTAATTGCAGATAAAGTTGTTTCTCGAAACACTTTGAGATCCTTAGGTATATTCCATGGTATAACATTATTTTTAGATATGCCATTCCGAATGTCACATGCAAAAATTAGATTAATTCTTATCATAAATCTGTAAAATTACAAACACCTTTATATTGTTTATATCAATAGAATTAAATGTCTGCTTATCTTTCAGCTTCATGTTGTTAAGATGCAAAAGTTAATAATATCAAAGGCTGAGTTAGTTATTATATATATTGCCAAAGCTTTCACCGCGTTACGGCTTTGTCAGTGGCCCATTTTAAATAATTTGTAATAATCAAGAAATTTGTTTAACCCCAAGTTGGGTTAATATCAAATAGCAAAATAAAAAATAGTTAGATAATTTCGTAATCTAGTAGGATGGCGGAAATAATAAAATCTTAGATTAACGCTTTAACCATTCCAACACTTTTATTGTTTGCAGTTATATCCTTTTACAGAGGTTTTCATTATTATAGATCACTTTTCCCATTATTATAGATCACTTTTCTCATTATTATAGATCACTTTACCCATTATTATAGATCACTTTTCCCATTATTATAGATCACTTTTCCCATTATTATAGATCACCTTTCTCATTATTATAGATCACTTTTCCCATTATTATTTTGTCGCACAGATGTCTCATATATATTGATATTATGATCATGATTGATATTATTTTAATATAACATTCCTTACATTTAGCTTAACATACTAATACATATTATCAAAGTGTTTATTATTATTATCTTGCATCTAGGGGTCACATCTCGCGTATTTAAGCTTTTAGAGTGATAGATGAGGTGATGGAGGGATCAGGAGCAATATTGCATTATGATGGTGATCTTGGTTTTAGAAGACTACGACACATATTATTATAGTTTTAGATAACAAATATAATATATCCATAAACACAAATCTAAAATGCGCAAGATAGAACGCTCACTTTAATCACAGCTGATAGTATGTGTTATTTATTACTTTATTTGTTTTTTTATGTTTATTAAAATACAAAAAATGTTTATTTCAAATGAAATCAATTCTTGCAGCTGCCTTTTCAACCCAAATACGCATATGATTGTAATAACCCTCCAACCTGAATTCTCCTTCTATAAGCACACTATTAATCGTACCGATAAGCTCTTCACTATTAGAAGAAGTATTTTGTTGTTTGACTCTTGACTTGAACGACGAGAAAAATTCCTCTATCGGATTCAATTGAGGAGAATAGGGAGGTAGAAGCTTATGAATATAATTACGACGAGCAAGAGATGCTTTCACGGTAGCTGTTTTATGTATGGAGGCATTGTCCATAACGATATATTTTCGTTCATTTTGGTTTAGCTGTGGCAGTTGCGTATCAATGAAGTCTATCATATCAACGGACTTAAAACTTCCCACCTTGACTTTAAATGCGAGTATTCCTTGATTAGTAATTGCACACAGTACAGATATATTCGTTCCCTTACCATTAGGTACATTGATGTAACATTTCGTGTTTTTTGGGGAGTATCCATAATTCTGATAGGTGTGTAAATTAAAACCCGTTTCATCTAAAAAAATAAGCTGATTGTCATCAATATTAGATAAAGAGGCTGCATACTGAGCTCTTACGTTTTTGTTTTCATTACTATTTCTATTAATAGGAATTAAAGTCAAGGACTTTCTTGAATAATCCATGTCCTTGACATGGATAACAACCGACGGGGTTATGTATCAAAAGTCTCTCACTCATTGCTTTTAGTGTCGTACAAGGGTTTAGAGCAAGTTCTGATGCTATAATATTTTTCTCATGACTATGGTCTTTTCTAGTATCTGATTTTTTTGACCAGCAGTTTTAAATGTTGATAAATCAACGTAATCCCCTGCAAGATACCTTTTATATATCCTTCTTATAGTAACTATCGAAAGATTGAGCACAGGGGCCATGTCTTTTATTTTGTAATTATTGCCTAGAAGACCCAAAAAGCATTCTATTGTATTCTTTGTAATAGATTGTTTTATCTTTCTTTCCAATAGATCGCCCTCGTTGGGTATTGAGTTTTCATTATCTTCTTTTTCTAATTCATCACTTTCTTGATCAAAAAGGAATTCCATATGGGGTAATTTTTTTAAACTATAAAAATAATAATGAGAAAAGTGATCTATAATAATGGGAAAAGTGATCTATAATAATGGGAAAAGTGATCTATAATAATGAGAAAAGTGATCTATAATAATGGGAAAAATGATCTATAATAATGGGAAAAGTGATCTATAATAATGGGAAAAGTGATCTATAATAATGGGAAAAGTGAACTATAATAATGGGAAAAGTGATCTATAATAATGAAAACCTCTGTATACAAGTTATTAATTACTGCTATCGAGACACTTTGCTTAAATTATAAATTAATATCACTAATTTCAATATAAAAATTTTAATTTTAAATTTTAATTTCATAAAATTAAAGTTAATTTTAATTTTAAACACGGAGGGAGAACTACCTCCTGTGCCAAAATTGGTAAACCTTATATAGTGAAACATCTACAACCTTTCAAAAGACAGAACCTTTTTAATAAGTTCCTGAGAGAGTTCACTGTTGCTTACAAAAATAGAATTTTATTCAATTCAATAAGATATTTCGAG
This sequence comes from Pomphorhynchus laevis, assembly GCA_012934845.2. Classification (NCBI taxonomy): domain Eukaryota; kingdom Metazoa; phylum Acanthocephala; class Palaeacanthocephala; order Echinorhynchida; family Pomphorhynchidae; genus Pomphorhynchus; species Pomphorhynchus laevis. The sequence goes on from WNNJ02002681.1 coordinate 114,830, forward strand.
TCTGAGGTTCGCATTTCCTTCTGCACCTCAGATATCGCAGCAGCCTATTTGGAATTTTTCGAGAAGAAGTTAACAGATTACGAAACGACAACTTTCAAGCCTATTCAGGCTTCTTTAAAACTAAAGAATTTTCCGCCCTTCACGTCAGAGGAAGATGTAAGGGCTCTAGAATCTACTTATAAATTACATAATATACGTTATATCACGGGCAGAAACGGCCTACCATTACCAATTGCATTTTGCTCAACGTCGGTTGACCAGACTGAATGCCTATCAAACAGTACATGTAACTCCTTTCTGGGGCACAATTTGTCATTCACACTTATAGACTCCGATCACCTGACGTATCCCTATTGTAATGGATGTCGTCAATGGGGGTATTGGGCTTCTAATTGCGAGCGGACCCGGACATGTGGGATCTGCGGATCATCTGATGTTCATTTGGGGAAGTGTCTATTGCCTCCCCATTGTTCTAACTGCGGCGGTAAACATCTTTCTTGGTCCAGAAAATATAGATACTTTAAAGACTACAAGAAGCGGCATTGTGGATCACCCTGCAAGACGGCCAACTTCGCTGATGCCTGCTCGGCCAATAGATCTAACGATATTACAATTACAAACTCAGATATCAATAAGCTTATAGATGCTAGGCACCAGGCAAATATGAACGAGTTTCGAACTTTAACTCAATACCTTGTAACTAAGTTTGAGGAGTTACGTTCTCCTATAACGACGAATATTACGACGTACTCAAATAAATCACCGTCTTCAAAAATAACGAAATGCTTCTAAACAGAGTCTCAACTCTTTAAAGTGTGATAAGATGGATAATAGCAGGAAAGTAGATACAGCCTCCTCGGGAAATGAAGAAAAAGCCGGTGGGCAAATGACTTCTTCTAGTTTGGCCGATTGTCAGAAGGGCATCCTTCCCACCTCTGGTATGGGCTAGAAAGAGCATCCCACTCCAGCTGACGTAACACAATGGGAAGTAACCAAGGGCCTTTTTCACTGAATATTCTTCAGTGGAATTCGAGAGGTGCTCCGCCCTTAGGCTTCTATCTGGTAGAGATGCAGATGTTATAGTCCTTCAGGAGACGCAGTATATCTGTCTCCCCCAGTACATTACTTGATTTATCCCTAAGCACATTTACACCCAATTAAATCCGTACAAACTCCCTCTCACTAATCTTCATCTCAAGGTCTTTTAACCCTAGTTAAATGCTCCTTAAGATCATCCCTCCTTTTAAACTATTCCCGTCCAGCCCTGTCTTGTATTGTAAGAACGGGAAACGTATCAGTATAGCCAATATCTATATTAGGCCAGAGGAAATTCACAAGAACTGTGAGCTACTGAACCGTATTTCAGGTAGTGGCTATGACATGTTACTCGGTGACTTCAACGACAGAACTGGCCGTTGGATTAATGCAGAACTCCGCAGAGCCAGAAACGACTAACTTATTCACAAACCACTATCCCCACCTTTCATTGATCAACAACTAATTCTCTTCTCGACATATTGCTGCTTCATAAGATATGATTGTTAAAACCCATCTGTACTGAGCAGTCACGACAACAACAGACCAGCTCTCATGACCTAATTCGCTGGCGGATTGAAAACGATTCGTTGCTTAGAAGGAGGTTTCACTTTGATCCCATTAGAGTGGCCTTCTTTCAGGTAGCGATCCAACTCTTCCCCTGAATTGGTAATGATAGTTTGACCGAATTTAATTCCTACCACTCATCGCAAGCTACCGCGTTTCTTTCGACTTCCTATAAAGGTCATATATACAACCCCACTCCAACAAAACTTAAGGTACTAACTAAAATGCTACACCTCACAAATCTCTCAGTTACCGCCAGACAGGTCATCTCAAATGAATATTAAAGCACTAGATACAGGTTCCATCTGAGTAGGGATAAGACGAGCATTTATTGCCTTAACCCTTCTCAGTCTTCCTTTTGGAAGATATTTAAGAAGGAGAAGTTTGTCTGCTGGAAGGAGAGATCATTGGGTTGGATGGTAGCTTAGGCCTTGACAAAGTTTAGGAGGAGTCACTATCCCTACATAATTATGGAACCACTCTATCTCCTCAATCAATCCAGTCTTGGGGCGACTTCAGGAGCAGGGACTTATCTGTCACAGATATCCTAAACTCTTGGGGGCCACTTCCAGGCACTTACAAATACCACGCGCCACTCTCCACTCGGGTCTGTCACCTTTTGACAGACAGTCAGAGAAATGAGGTCGCCATTACTATGCTATTAGCCTTCCGTCCGATGTTGCTGGCAGTAATATCAGCCGTCGTGTTTTTATGCCAAAAAAATCGATTTAATGCCCTAAAGATCTGCGGCCTATCTCAATTCAAAACTCCCTCATCTTCATTTATGAAAAAGCGCTGGCGCGTAAAATCCGCGACCATCTATGTAAGCGAAATTTAATCCCACCAGGTTTTCATGGGTACGTAAAAGATCGCTCGGTCCATACAGCAATAGGTGAAGTACATCAGTTTTGTCAAGACAACAGTCATGAGCTTGCTGTGGCTGTTTTGAACTTTACAAAGTGGTATACGCTGATGATACTACAGCATATTTCTCTGGACGCAGGTCCAAAGATGTAATCTCTGACATCAGCCGTTTCCTTTTAAGATTAAAAGATCAGTTAGCCTCATCCAATCTTATTTTAAACTCCAACAAATCGCAGGTGGTCGTCTTTCATGACGCTCCTGCGACAAAGAAAAAATATAGAGACTAGCACTCTCAGCACTTTCTTCAATATTGACTAATCAACCACTCCCTACCTTCACAAGTCGAGTAAAATAACTGGGGGTCACCATTACGGTGAACTGGCGAACGAAACTGACCAAGATAAACTCAAACGTATTCTGAAGAGAGCTAGCTGGGCCCTGAAACGGGCTCAGCATCTGTCATTTAATGGGAAAACACAAGTGCGCCTCTGGGGTACTTGGGCTATCTCGGGATTAGTTTTATTTTCAAGAGGACGTCCCCCAGAGCAAAGACTAAGGTTCATCATGCTCCTCATCTTGCGATTATCGAGCATAGTCCGCCTCGATTGGACTCTTCGGGGGGGGGTGAAAGACCCCGGGTGGTTCAGTCGGAGAGCGGCGTGTTGGATTGGCTGGAGGGCTCAGATCCCGCTGAACCTGAGGCCGTGACAATATCGTAAAGGCTAAACATTTTGATTTCCTTATCGATCTTGAACTGTTGTTTTTCAACTGTCTTTTTTAGTAATTTTTAGTGGTTGTTAAGTGTTTATTTAAGAAAATCCTTATTATTAAAATAATACATTAAATAATGACATGTTACGTATGTAATGAAATTGCTCTTAAGAATCAAGCTAATAATTCAATTGATACATATTTTAAACTAGGGAACTATAATTTAAGCTAATAATTCAATTAAAAATATAAACAAAATTGAAAAAATTGTAAATAATCAAAATAGTATCAAAATAAATAAGTTCTTAAATAAAAATTTTGTATTTAAAAAATTTGTATTCGCCACCCATACATTATTTGCAAGTATTTAGCCTCGCTGTCATGTTGGGAAAAATTTTTCTCCATAAGACTTTTCCACTATTATTACTTTTCCACTTTTTTATTATTATTGTTTATACTTTAGGTATATATCTGGTATATATATTCAGGTATATACCAATAACACCGGAAATACAGGACAATGAGACTAATGAATCAATTGATGTATATACGCCTCAAAACGAGAGACTTCAATTGATTCGAAGTAAACCCGCGAGATTCTGGGATGAAGAATGAACCGCAAGCATATATTCTTAGAAGAGAGATGATATAGTGTATTATAATATGTTATATTAATTTATGCTTTATGATATAGATTTGTTCCCCGATTTATATAGATATTATTGTTTGTTTGGCGTCTAAAGACTAATAGCAAACATACACTAAAATATCCAGATGGCTGTTTTTACCGCTCACAGATAACTACAACAGAAAAAATCAAAATGAAAAAACACAAAGATAAGATAAAAATATACATGTATAAAAAAAGGATTTATTTTAACGTGGCAAATGCGTGCCAGCGCACGCTTACATGACCACAACAAAACAAAACTGTGAATCAGGTGTCGAGAAGGTGTGAATGGAGAAGGTGTTTGAATGTGATAAAGAGGGGGCGGGGCAGACGTCGATAGGGAGTTGAATCCAGGCGAGTGAGGCGGCGACGAGGAAGGCTCGGAGACCGCACATGTTAGAGTAATTAGGAACGTGGAGTAATAAGGTATGACAGGAACGAAGCGATAGCGATGTGGGGCGAGTATCGTCTAAGAAAGGAAGGTTGATGAACGATGGGGAGCCGACAGCGATGAGACGAAAAGTAACGAGAAGAAGGCGGAGTTTGATGCGGGTGTGGATGGTAGGCCAGGAGAGTTGGTCAAAATATGTGGATGTGTGTTCGAATCGACGGAGACGAAAGAGCACTAGAACGGCGGTGTTGATTATTCGTTGTAGGGGTAGGATGATGGATTTTGGAAGAATTGGCGAAAAGGCTAAGGCAGTAATCGATTTTAGGGGAAAGAAGCGATGAAAGAAGAGACATACAAGAACGGAAGTCGATAAGGGGGCGGATACGGCGGATGTCACGAAGAATTAAGTTAGACGAGCGGACCTTGTCACGGACGAAGGGTTTAAGGGAAAGGTGATCATCGAAATGGAAGCCTAAGAAAGTGAGATTGTAGACTATAGGGATGATCGATGAGGCAAAATATACAGTGGCAATAGATATGTTTGGTTTACGGGGGAGGATCCACATTATTTTGGACTTTTCGGGGTTTAGAACGAGATGGAGATTGGAGAGACGTTTGTATATGGAAGAAAGACAGTTGGAGGCAGAAATGCCGATATCGTGTTTGCGATGTGCGGGTGCATGATCATAGATGAGAATGTCATCGGCGTATTGCATGACGTTAAAGGAGTAAGGTTTGATAAACGGAAATAGATCGCCAAGCAGAAGAGAGAAAAGGAGGGGACCTAGGACTGAACCTTGTGGGACCACGCAAAAAATAGGGATGGGATGGGAGGATGATGAATTAGAACAGACGCGAAAGGAACGGTCGAATAGATATGAGGCGAACCAAGCTACGGAGGAGGAAGAAAAGCCGTAATCATAACGAAGGCGGTGGTTTGTGAATCAGATAACCGTTCCTAGCTCTGCAAAATGCTGCATTAATTCAACGACCAGTCCTGTCGTTGAAATATCCAAGTATCATGTCATAGCCGCTATCAATTTTGCAATCCAGAAGGTTACGGTTATTGTGAATCTCGCCTGGACGGATGTAGGCATTGGCTAGACTGAGGAGTTTACCGTTCTTACAGAGTGAAACTACTAAACACGACATCGCTGGACATGACTAGTTTAATAGGAGGGACGATCTTAAGAAACATTTAACTAGGGTCAAGAGTTCTTGAGATGAAGAGTAGTGAGGGAGTTATGTACGGAGTATAGCGGGAACAAATGTGCTTAGGGATGAATCGAGTAATGTCCTGGGGAGACGGATAGACCGCGTCTCCTGAAGGACTATAACATCTGCATCTCTGTCAGATAGAAGTCTAAGGGCAGAAGCACCTCCCGAATTCTAATGAAGGATAATCAGTGAAAGAGGCTCACGAGTACTCTACATTGTGATGAAATAGTTGGAAGTGTGATTGCCGACCTAGACAGAGCCAGGGGCAGAAACGTTCCCCTTTCCGCTAATAGCGCCGTCCAGGGTGGGTACTTGCCCATTGGCAGCATCTTCATTTCCCCGAGTGGCTACTCTCTTCCCCTTTAGAATTTTCCAACTTTATAGGGGGAAATCCAGTTTCATATCAATCCAGTTCGAGATCAATCTAGTTCCTGATCAATCCAGTTCCAGATCAATCTAGTTCCATATCAATCCAGTTCGAGATCAATCTAGTTCCAGATCAATCAAGTTATAGATCAATCCAGTTCCAGATCTATCCAGTTCCAAAGCAATCCAGTTCCAGACCAATCCAGTTCCAGATCAATCAAGTTCCAGATCAATCAAGTTCCAGATCAATCAAGTTCCAGATCAATCCAGTTCCAAACCAATCCAGTTCCAGACCAATCCAGTTCCAGATCAATCCAGTTCCAAATCAATCCAGTTCCATATCAATCCAGTTCGAGATCAATCTAGTTCCTGATCAATCCAGTTCCAGATCAATCCAGTTTCAGATCAATTCAGTTCGAGAACAATCCAGTTCCAGATCAATCCAATTCCAGATCAATCCAGTTCCAAATCAATCCAGCTCCAGATCAATCTAGTTCCTGATCAATCCAGTTCCAGATCAATCAAGTTCCAGATCAATCAAGTTCCAGATCAATCAAGTTCCAGATCAATCAAGTTCCAGATCAATCAAGTTCCAGATCAATCAAGTTCCAGATCAATCAAGTTCCAGATCAATCAAGTTCCAGATCAATCAAGTTCCAGATCAATCAAGTTCCAGATCAATCAAGTTCCAGATCAATCAAGTTCCAGATCAATCAAGATCCAGATCAATCCAGTTCCAGATCAATCCAGTTCCAGACCAATCCAGTTCCAGACCAATCCAGTTCCAGATCAATCCAGTTCCACATCAATCCAGTTCCATATCAATCCAGTTCGAGATCAATCTAGTTCCTGATCAATCCAGTTCCAGATCAATCCAGTTCCAGATCAATCCAGTTCCAGATCAATCCAGTTCCAGATCAATCCAGTTCCAGAACAATCCAGTTTCATATCAATCCAGTTCCAGATCAATCCAGTTCCGCTCACGGAATTTTTAGAGTTAACCTCTTTAATTATTAAAACAAATTACAGAGCTGATTACAGTTCCGCTCGCTGAAAAACCTATCATTTCAATGAGTAGCAAATTTAACAGTTTAAACACACAAGACGTTGATAAGAGGGCGTAAAAGAGACAGCTACGACCGACACCAACTGTGCTCAACTACAAGTACAGTGCTCGACACACTACTGCAGCGTCTGGACTACAATCGCATACGACTACAGTAAGTCAAAAGAATACTTCCTATGTGGCTTTTGTGCCAACAAACTCATACACGACCTCTCCCATAAGAACATATCAACCTCCAACGTGTCCACTTAAACCACCCAGTCGTTTCTGATGTCCTTTGTCAACCCACTGATCCTGTCCCCACATGCACTTCTAATCCCGTGCCTGAACTTCCCGACACCCGCGTCTCTTCCCTTCTTTCTCGTTTCTCAATAACCTACATCCCTCAATCAAAATCACCTCCACCAACCTCCACAATCCTTCCACTCATAACTTTTCCTCACATCGCTCACCACACTCTATATTATCCAAATCCTCTTTATCTTCCGCTGTTAAACCTACTCCTTTGATATCCTCAACTCCCAGCTATCCTATCGTGATCTCACCAACTCACGATACTCGTCCTCCTTTACAAAAACGCTTTCCTTCTCGCGATCGTTGCCTCATCGTCATTTATATCATTCCTTCCACCTTTTTATATCCACAAGCACGTCTTGACCACGATGTTTTCGCATTCAAATCCATCCTCTCGTCTCTTGTTCACGAGGATAAACCATCCTTTTTCAACAACACCTCTCCTGTCGCATTCATCCGCCTAAACAAATCTCAATCTAATCCTTCCCAGCCCCCTCTCTTAAAAATTGTTTTCAAGCATCGCTCTCACGAGTCCTGTGTCCTCTCCCAACAATTCAAACTCATGTCCACTTCAGCCACTTGCATTCTCCCCGATCGCACCCCCTCCGAAATCGCTCAACTCTCATCTGCCCGCATTAAAAAACGCCGTCGCAAGGAAAACGGTGAAACATCTCTCTCCATTCGAAACATCGACGAAAATTTGCAAGTTGTCCACACTCGCCCAAACATTCGATGGCGCTCCATCGCCCCTATGTGTCTTCTCCACTAGCCCCTATCACCACTACACACGATTTCCACCTCGGCCTCCCTAATACTCGATCTATTCTCAATAAATTTAATCTCATCATCAACCTATTCACCAAGCAATCCATCGATCTCTTCTGCCTCACCGAATCCTGGCACTCCGATTCTGACTACTTCTCTATCCGCCGTTTGCTCTCTGCCGGTTGCTCACTATCGAATCCGCTCGCCCCCTAAGCTCATCCCCTTCTAAATTATCTAATCATGGCGACATTGTCGCATTTGCCCGTCGCCCCGCGTCTATTCGCAAAATCACTTCCTCTTTCAGTCCTTTTTTGAACTGCTCACTTGTCGTTCTTCTAACAAGATCAATCTAGATATCACCATTGTATACCGTTCTGGTTCATCTGCTCCTACCTCCTTATTTTTTTACCAAACTCGCTGACCTTCTGTCCCACTCTTCTTAGTCCTCCATCACTTCAATCGGTCTTGGCGACTTCAACATCCGACTCGACCGCCCCTCTTCACCCGAGTCCATCCAGTTCATCAACATTCTATCCAACTATAACTACAAACCCATCTCCACTGCCCAAACACATATTCTTGGCGGGGCACTCGACATCATCGCTGTCCCCCATCATTTTGCTGCCTACACCCCCACTGTCCATCTTCAATCCTAGTCTATCCGATCATTTTCTCGTCACCCTTGATCTCACTCACAATCACACCCCTCCTCACACACCTACAATGTCTTAATATCCAAGGATCTATATGAGGACTCGAGTGCAATAAGAGTTAATTAGGTGATATATTCAGTTTAACCTTTTCTGTATGCCTCCTTTAATTCGTCACAAATTCATTTTGAACCACTGCCCGGTGAAGATTATTCAAAGACCGAACAATATTTTTTCTTAGGAGGTACGCTTAATTCACTGAACGACTCTAAATCCTTAATCTCAGTTAGCTTAAAGTACAAATTATTAATTGCGGTTGTCAAATTTGTGATATATTTCGCCGCACAGAAGCCAATGTAAAATGACTGAAAATGAATGTGTTAGAACTGTTTGTATGGAGATTAACGTTCGTCCAAACTGTGCATTCCATACCATCACAATCTACTTCCTAAGGATTGTATTGCACCCACTGAATATGGATATTTGTGAGTGCTATGATCTGTTAACGAACAAATCGTTTTGACGTCGTCGATCATTTCACCATTAATATTTTTAATTGCAATCAGTTACTTAATATATTATAAGATGGTCACTTTTCATTTCACTTTCTTGTTTTATATATATAAATATTTGAACTTTGTGCTGATGGATGTAGAAAATTCAGATCGTTTCTTAGATCTGAATCTAATTCAAAATTTTAATCTTTTTAATTATCAGAAATTATCACTGTAATATAATATCCCAATATAATTTATAATTTACAGGCGTAACAAGGTGAAACTGATCTTTGTATCCGAAATTTTCAGGTGGTCCGACGACGTTCATTTGTACGTTGGGAGAAGTTAATCCTAAATACTCACGGTGTAGCGTCTTAGGTGACTTAATTTCATTCCATGGTATCCTGCGTAAGACTTCAAAGAATAGTAGTAGACATCCCTTAAAAATTGCATGTTCTAACGTTCGCAGCATAGTCTCGAAGTTCGATGAGTTTAGTTGTTATTTGTCTCACAGCAATATGTCGATTTTTGCAATTACTGAAACTTGGCTTCACAATGGGATTAGTGAAGCTTGTGTTGTCATCCCAGGCTTCTCATTATTTAGAACAGACCGACATGATAAATGTAGAGGTGGTGGAGTTGCCTTTTACGTCGCTAACATAATTATCGTAAGGAACTCCAAGTCATATTGCGTCGGACGAATGGAGTTACTTTCTTTAATGATAAAATCAGGTGACATAACCATGAGCATTTGCTATCGTGCTCTACGCTCATCTTGCTTATTACCAAGTTTAATTGAGTATCTTACTGATCTCACAAAGTCGTCCAATTTTATCCTTTTTGGAGACTTCAATATTCCTAATATAAATGGGAATACCCCATTTGAATGTCATCAAGGTGGATGCCATTTGGACACCGAATTATGGAACTTTCTCGTTGATGATCTATCTCTTATACAACACGTAACTCAGGCAACCAGGTTTATGGGACATAGTTCTTCCTTGCTAGATTTAGTTTTTAGTGAATCTATACTAGATGTCCATGAAATTCAATATGATCCTCACATAGGTATTAGCGACTATCTTGCCATTAAGTTTACTTCTAGTCCCCTTGTCAATGTATCCCCTGCCGAAACTAAACATCTGAAACGTAACTGGTACAAAGTGATTGGGATACGTTATCAGCTTCCTTCAAATATATCACAGACTGCGTAGCTCCATTGAAACCTTACAAAACCTTGCTAGACGCAAGCCTGATTGGTTTGACGATCAACTACATGAAAATTGCTGAAGAGGCAAAATCATGAATCGAAAATCCTGGCATTATATAAAGTTTCTTTCAAGCCGTTCTGGAGCTATGTAAATAAAAGTAGAAAAGTTATTCTATCAATTTCACTTTTGACCGATGACGGTAAGATTGCGAGATATCCTGACGAAGTTGTGAATATATTGGCAGAGGCCTTTGATCTTATTTATCCCACTCCAATTTCAGACTTTCGTCCAGCGCAAATTCTTGAGATTTTCGTCTCCCATATGCCATTAATTTCTCCAGCAGAGGTATCACGGGAATCGCGTAAATTATCTTGTTACACGTCGACTGGGCCGGACGACATTCATATTTTTATTCTTCAAAAACTCCATAACCTGCTAGCATTCCCATTATCAGAGATGTTTAACATGTCTCTATGTACATCATGCATCCTGATCAGTGAAAGCGATCTCACATTACTCCTATATGCAAAAAAGGGAACAGAGAAAGCCCGTCCAATTATCGTCCTGTAAGTCTGACAAGCGTTGTATGTAAATGCCTTGAAAGGTTCGTGCATAAATACATAACTTCTCATATGGATAGATTTAAACTTCTGCACCCTTCTCAACATGGATTTCGCACTGGTCAATCATGCCTCAGTAATTTAATTATGGCTCTTGAAAATTGGACAGATGTAGTAGCGGATGGGTGTGGGGTCTATGTAATTTTTATCGATTTTAGCCGGGCGTTTGACCGAGTGCCATATGATCCTCTGCTAGTAGTTTTGGCTAAATACGGTATCGATCCCCATGTAATTCGTTGGATTAGTTCGTTCTTGACGGGGCGGTTATATTAAGTGAGGCTAGGCAGTAGTGTTTCTTCACCACGTCATGCTTGTGCCAGAGTGCCTCAAGGTACGGTTCTCGGCCCTTTACTGTTCAACATTTTCCTTCAGGATATGTTATTAAGACTGAAATGCGATATCCTAGCGTTTGCGGATGACCTCAAGTTATGGCGGTGCATTCAATCGTATCATGACTGTTTTCTGCTCCAGGAAGATTTAGACAATATTGTTAGGGGGAGTAATGAGACAGGACTGATGTTAAATATATTCGAGTGCTGCCACATGCTCTTATGACATAAGAAATTTCCTTTCATATATAAATTATGTGCCGAGACAGTTACGCAAGTACAATGCACAAGAGTTTCGGGAATACTTGTGCACAAGTCATTGAAAAGTCGTCCGAACACGGCAGAATCATCCAAACGACCATAAAACTTAGCTATGTGGTCCGGAGGTGTTTTTGTAACCCATCAGCTTCCTGTCTTAAAATAATATACAATTCACTTATTCGTCCTATTATATTGTATCCTTGCGGTATTTCCGTGTACACGTGGTGAGATGAATGAGCTTGAAAATGTCCTTCGTAGGTTGACAAGATCGTGTCATTGTATCCCTGCGATATTTCCGTGTACACGTGGTGAGATGAGTGAGCTTGAAAATGTTCTTCGTAGGTTGACGAGATCGTGCCATTCCCTCATGAAATTGTCTTATAAGGACCGCTTGCGCAATATAGGAGTTCCTTCAGTTCGTACTAGTATAATTTGTCTTAATATTTAATGTTTTAGAGATATGTCATTCGGACGTAACGGATTCCTGGTCAACTGTATTCAGTGAAGCCAGCGAACTACTAACAGAGGTCACTCTCTTACTGTTAGAACCCTGCATCACCGCAAACTCGGAAGACTATATCGTCTTCTCATCGAGCGGTGAGGCTTTGGAACAAACTTTCAGAGAATATCGTCAACAATATAAATTTATATAATGTATATAATCTGGCAGGTTTTTATTCTATTAAACGTAAGTTTAGATATCTATATTTTCTGAGGGTCCCGGCATCAGTGTGACTAAAATGATCATTACTATATATTATAAATATATTATTATATATTCATAATATAATATATTATATTTTATATAATTTATAATTTATAATACATAATATATATTTATAAATATAATATATATAATAAATTATATATTTTATATTAATTATTATATTACATTATAATAATATATTATAATATTATATAAGATTTTTTTATATAATAAATTATATTAATTATTATAACCAATAAATTGTGTATCCAGGTGGCATGGGTGTGGAGACTGAACGGCTGGTGAAGAGGGTCGCAAAAGTCCTTTCTGAGCGTCACCAGAGCAATTATGCTGTTAACCTTGCCAGGATCCGGAGAATCATAGGTTTTGCGTTGGTGCGTGCTAATTCCTGGTGTTTCGGGAATCAGAAGGATCCAATCGGAAATCACCCAAGCAGCACCCTCATGAAGGACGATCAAGGAATGGAACGCCCGTATGGGTATTCTGGTCCGCCATAGTCGACCTATGAATGCTGTGTCTGTCAATTTAGTTATGTTTCAGCAAACCTGTTGCCTGAATTGGAACATTTTTACGCTTAACATTTGTTTTTTATTTGATGTTCTTGAATAAATTACAACAATTCAAAAAAAATTGTGGGATCGACGGCCGAAGTTGGTTGAGTGAAGAGGTACGTGTAGCAGAAAAGAATCACAGGAACGTAGGTGAGTAGAAAATTTCTTTTAAAAATGGGGTTTTTATTCTGATTTCACAAGATAAAATTTTTTAATTATCAAACAGCAAGATGATGAGAAGTTACAATTATATTTAGTTAGTTTAAAGTTTTATGTGTCAAATGCACACATATATGTGTGTTTACAAGCTTACAAAAGCGAAACAGAGGATCAGCGATATGTAGAGATCGACGGTCGAATTTGGTTGAATGAAGAGGTACGTGTAGCAGAAAATAAGCACAGGTGAGTAGAAAGAGAGTGATATTCACTTAGAGTTGACAGATAGAGAGAAGAAGAATAATTACAATGAAGGCACTAAGTCTTACAAAACAGACAAAAACGAAAGCGGTGTTCAATACTTAGCTATCCAAGTTTTGATAAATAGGAGATATTATCGTATTTACGAAGTCAAAAGAGGATGCGCACAGCAGTGTTAATGAGGCGCTGAAGAGGTTTAAGGGATGACTTTAAAGATAAGATGGGAAGGCTAAGACAGTAATCAATAGGCGGGAAAAGAAGGGTGGAGATAATAGATTTACATGAACTAAAATCTAGAGAATTTCTGACGAGACGAATATCACTGATAAGAATATTTGAGGATCTAGTTTTATCACGAAGAAAGGAATCGAGATTCAGGTTATTGTCGAAGTGAACACCTAGAAATACTAGTTTATCTACAGCATGAATAATTGTGGTCTGAAGAAACAGAGAAAGAGGAGATACATAAACGGATGAGAGTAAAATCCATAGCACATTAGATTTGAAAGGATTTAGAGACATGTGCAAAGAAATTAGATGTTCTGATAGAGCCCGAAGACAATTCTACGAGGATATGAAAAGTACTTAGATAATGAGACGAATAGTGAGAATAAAGAAGTATATCATCAACGTACTGCATTACACTGGAGCAGAATTTACTAGTTATACAAGATAAATCTCTAAGAAGAAGCGTAACGACAATAGGGCCGAGTACCTAACCTTGAAGTACTCTACAAGAGAGATAAGATAAAGGAGAGCAAATTGAATAGAATGGACGATAGATGATTGATCGGAGAGATACGGAAAGAACTAAGCCAAGCTAGATGAAGAGAAGCCATAATGATAGCGAAGACGAGAAAGAAGGTTTTTGTGATCGACAATGTCACGAAGATTTTTGTCACGTGCGGAGAGCAGATCATAAAATACTTTATGACATGCTAGTTCGATGGAATGATGGAACAGAAAGCAGTTTGAAAAGAAGGGTAGAGCTGCATCAAAGATAGATACCTGTTGATCTGATCTAAGATATGATGTTCAAGAAGTTTAGATAAGGTTTGTAGAATTGATATTGGATGATAAGATTAAGGAAAAGAAGGATCAAGAGATGTATTTTTAAGTAGCGGACTAACAATGACCTCTTTCCAAATAACATGAAATATTCCAATCCAAATTGGCGAGTTAAAGAGGCGGGTAAGGGAATGTGTTAAGTCTGTGAACAACAATTTGAGAATTCGAGTGGGGATGAGATCGGAGGAGAGGACTTACAGGTTGACGAAATAAGAAGGCAAGATACCTAATCTTCAGATACCGCAAGTAGCTAAAAGAGCTCAGGGATACGAACAGACGGGATACAAGAAGTTTTTGGAAGGACGATGATCGAATCGATAAGAGAAATTGCTTTTGAAATTAGATAATCGGAGAATTGAGAATGATCAAGATTGGCAATGACAGAGGAACGAGAAAGTAGAGAATTGAGGGTTTTCTATATAGTTCGAGAGTCATTAGCAGAAGCTAGTTTATTTCGTCGAAAACTATGTGCCTTAGAACGCAGAAGTTGCCTATGTGAACGGCGAAGAGCAAAGAATTGGTTACGATAAACGGAGGAGTCAAGTGCTGAAGATAGTCTGAGATAACGATGATAAGTTCTGAAATAACGACGCAGGAGGAGTTTTGTAGTCACAAACTCAGAGTCGAACCATGTTGCACGATGGTTACGTGATTGAGCAAAAGTTTTAAGGGAAAGAATTTCATCAAGGATAGTTCAAAATACATTGTTTAAGAGGGCACATAAGTAATTGGGGGATTTGTAGATATAAGAAGGATATATTAACAGAGAGCGGATGATATGAGAGCGAAGAAGGGAAAATCGAGAAATTTCCAAGAACAACACGAGATAATTTTTACAGAAACATTGATTTTTAACAAAGGGAGAGAACATGTAATAAGGAAGTGGTCAGATAGAGCAGGATCATATATACATAATGAAGAAGACAAGGCAAGACGTGAAGGTAGGTCAACAATATCGAGGGTATCGCCAAGAATATGGGTAGCTGAAGAATAGTGATTAGACATGTAAAAAATCGTCTTTAGAGTATTTGAATCACAAGGGCGCTAGGTAAACCGGAGAGGAAGATGAAAGAAAGTAAGTTTAACAGTTCACAGTAAAAGGAGCCTGACGGATGACATGATCCAGGCCGTTAGAATAAGTAGATATTGAGAAACAACGAGCCGACTTTTACACGGAACCCAAGTAATTCGAAAGGGAGAGGAACAAATGGCAACGAGGATGATTACAACGAAGACCAATGGTGAGAGAAAGCTATAAGACCACCGTTGTTAATTGATCTATTTGAACTTAAAGGTAGTTGACGAGCCTTAAACCACAGAGAGATTTAAAGAGCGGAGGCGTTTAATAGAGCAATCATTTTGATCAACGTGCCAAGATTCGTCTAAACACCAAACATTGCCAAGATTCGGCTAAACACCAAACATACAAAGATGTAAGAAAAATATTATATACTGAATCAACCTTGTTACTAAGATACCGGCTATTTAAGACGGTCACTTTCCAGGAAGACTTGGGAAGCAGCGGAGTCGATTCCCATTGGATGATTTACTGAAAGATTAGCTGGAGGATTTACCGAATGCTTTACTTTAGAATTTTCTTGAGTATTTACTGAAGGATTTACTGGAGAGTTTACTGAAGGATTTAGTGGATGATTTAATGAAAGATTAATTGGAGGGTTAACTGGATGATTTATTCGAGTATTTACTTGGGAATTAACTGGATTATATACTGGAAGATTAACTTGGTGATTTACTTGAGGATTTGCTAAAGAATTTTCTTTATGGTAAACTAAATAATTTGCTGGAGGATATACTGGCCGATTTACTGGAAGATTTACTGGAGGATTTAATGGTGGATATACTGGATTTGAAGGCTTTGATAGTCAAATGTTGGAGCTGGATAAAATCGTTGTCTTGGTTTGTTTTCAGTTGACAAGTTACTATAACCATATTATTACGTATAATGAAATTAGAGGAACGGTCAGTGTTTCGTTTCTCGTTAAGTTCGGCACTAAGAGTTTTATAGGCTTTACGTTCTACTGGTGACATATCAGGAATTAATTGGACTGGAAAAGTTAGGCGAATTTCGAAGTTTACTGCAATAGGAAAATGCTTAACGTGATATCGATTCGTCAGTTGAAGCAAGCAATCATGGTGGAATTTTAGTTTGTTTAGCTCAAAATCGTTTGAGTCGAAGATACCAACATGTTGATAAATTTATCCCGATCTCAGAGAAAATGTTCTTGACGACGTCTTGATCATTTGATGAAACATTAAACCTCTAATGATTACGTTAAACAAACGGTTTAACTGCTTATCACACTTTTTCAAGCATTTAAGCGGGGTCAGATTCTTGTTCAAATAATTAGCCGCGAAAGCATGTCTTACAACCTCCTGTCGAACCACACTTGCAAAAGTATGCTATCAAGTTGAACTGGATTCTTTACTATCAGATGAAGTTCTTTACAAAAATTATTCTTCAAGTTTCCAAGCTCTGTGGTCAACTCAGCGATTTCGATTCGTGAGCGCTATCAGCGTTTTGCTGAACAATATCTACAGTGGAACTCCCATAGAAAGAAATCTCTATCGACTCTACAAGTAGCTTTCACATAGGTTCTCAGAGTGCAACCAGGACTTGAGCATTTTATATAAAGGGCTACGAAATCAGCCGTATCTAACTCGCCTTGATCATCGATCTTCGACTGAAATAACGTTTGGGTGGATAGTAGCACCTGAACCACGGTTTGAACATCTCGTAGCAATACAATTGGTACAGTTTTGACTGATGCGAACACAATGGCAAACCTTACAAACCGCGGAAGGTCCATTACAAAAACAGCATCGCATATTTGATGAAGTATGAGATGTCATTCAAAAACCTTAAAAACGCTTAGGTGACTTTCTTAATAAATATATCGCGAATGACTCTTTCCAGAACAGCCGTTAGTTTGCAAGTCGTTAGTTGCAAGATTTTATTGAAATTTTTTTTATTGTATTTATAATTTCTCAAACTTTTTTAAGTGTCAGTTAAAACTTGATTTTTAACAAAAGTTAAGACTATTTTTACAGGTAAAACTTGATTTGATTATAAAACTCTATTTTATTGTATTTTGAATGCCAGTATGATACGAACTAAAGTTTGTCTATGAAATTATTTCTTTGCAGCAAAAAATTATTTCTTTACATCAGCATATGGAGTTTCTTTCCCGAAACTACTTGCATGGTGTTTCTGGAAAATGGTTAATTTCATGTTTTAATGGTTACAAGAGATTGAAGCAGTTGTGAATGTTAGGGATTTGGAAATAATTTGGGATTGGACCTTGATAACAAGAGTTCACACTGATCGGAGATGTGCTGAAGCTAAGAGAAAACTTTACATCATGTTCTTTCGAATTTATCACCCTCATGTTTTGACGTATTATAAAAATATCTACAAAATATCAAATACAATGTTTTAAAGGGAAGAATACAAAATTTCAATGTTAAAAGACTCTAAGGGTTCGACTAAAACTCTCGTCTTGCTTATTGATTTCTGGTTTGGTTTCTTTTATAAACAGCGCCTCCATTATTCGAAGTTTCGTACAACTGGTATTCCGTAAAAGTATTTTTGTGCTTTCGATCAGGTTGGTCATATTTGGTAGATAATCATATTTTTCAACCATATTCTTTTTAATGTCGTCATTATATGTATGTTGTTTTAAACGATTTTCAATCGTCTGTGTCGTATAGCCGATGTATGTTGTAGTGCCGGCGCTACATCTGGCTTCGTTGCACTGAAATAGGTACACGACACCCGACGTCTTAGTTTTGTCTTCTAATGGTGTATTCTAAATACAAAAATATATTAACAAAAATGCTTTTACGAAATACCAGTTGTACGAAACTTCAAACAATAGAGGCGCTGTTTATAAAAGAAACCAAACCAGAAATCAATAAGCAAGACGATGGTTTTATTCGAATCCTTAGAGTCTTGTAGCATTGAAATTTTGTATTCTTCCCTTTGTAACATTGTATTTGTTATTTTGTAGATGAACATTGATAATAACCTATGCACAAGGTCGAAAATTCTAAACATTTTTCAATTCACTGCGAAATGGAGGGTCTACCCATATTTAAATATTGGGTGGATGCTAGTTTGGTGTTGCCTTTGATATTTGGTGTTGCCTTTGATATTTGGTGTTGCCTTTGATATTTGGTGTTGCCTTTGAAAAAATTTAAACAAAAGAAAATTGTAAAGAAATATTAATCCTTTATTCTTAATAGAGCTAAAAGATTGTTGAATCGCTTGTCTGATGGAATCGTGTGTTCCCATATAAACTGAATGAGAAAGTCCTCGTGTTGATCCTGCGAAATACCATTTTTTTCTCTTAGGTATTTCTTAGCAAGTGACCAAAACCCTTCAACGGTTTGTGTATGTATGCTAGGGTCAAGATGATTAACAAAGTTTAAAGAATGGTTAACGGAAAAATGTTGATATTGAGGCATATTTCTAAAAGCTGTCCCATAGGCTTTCCATTCATCAGTCATGACAATAGTTCCCGGTAAAACATTCTCGTAAATTACTTGTGCCATTGTTTGAGCACCTCTATCATATACAGGGACTATGAAAGCTTTTTTTGTGCATCTTTCAACACCACCTACATACCATTGACCATCCACGACACGACCTCGGTTATATTTTCGTTTGAAAAAAGACTTTCATCAATTTCTACTATTTTAGGCTCTCCGTTTTCATCGATGCCTCCTATCTTTTGATTTCTATCAACAACAAAATCACATATTATATCTCTCAATCTATCAGTATAAGCTGCAACAGTATTTCTATTAAGCTCCAGATCATGAGCAATTTTTAAATATGAACACCTATTGATATATTTGTAAATTATTTTAAATATCAATGGCATATCTAAACGACAATCTTCAAAAAAACTGTCGTGTCTGAGTCCACGTGATTTTCTACAGGATTTTTTGCATGTCCAAGCAAAAGCGTCTATGCTTTGTTTACGTTTAACGTATCTCATATGTTCCTCGTTATCACATTTTTCGCATCTTGACCAATTTCTTATTAGTTTCATACGAGAAAGAAAGACGTTTTGTGTTTCTTTTTTCACAAACTGTCTATCAAGAAAACGCTCTGTAATATCCAAATTCAAAATATCAGAGACTGAATAGTGTGTATTTTCATTCGAGATTTTTTCTTCTGATTTTCTTACCATTTTTTTCCAATTTCTTACCAATTTTTTCAAAGGCAACACCAAATATCAAAGGCAACACCAAATATCAAAGGCAACACCAAACTAGCATCCACCAAATATTGTACATTAAATATTTTAATAATATGTTGTTGATACGTCATCAACATGTCATCACTAGTACGTCATCATTTAGAATACAGTATTCAAGCGAATTTTTTAATTACCAAGGGTGAGGTTAACAGTTTAAAATGTATTCTACGACGTGGTGTCAAATTGTGCACTGAAATTTCAAATCTGAGCTACTCACAACGCCTAATCGCGGTGAATGTTAATAGTGTCCGTTGCAGGTTAATGTACCTAGATATGTTAGCCATGTACTTTATGGTGAAGGGAATTAATGGGTATCCACAACAATATGTGATAACAAATAAAAGGAAGTGATACAGGGAACACTCGTTTCATCTGATGAA
Organism: Pomphorhynchus laevis; assembly: GCA_012934845.2. Lineage (NCBI taxonomy): Eukaryota > Metazoa > Acanthocephala > Palaeacanthocephala > Echinorhynchida > Pomphorhynchidae > Pomphorhynchus > Pomphorhynchus laevis. The sequence continues at coordinate 134,773 of WNNJ02002681.1, forward strand.
TTCTGGACATAGATAAAGTAACACATCCTTTCGATTAGCCCACAGATCATTACGAGCTTGGAACGGTCTTCCTTGCGATATGGTTACATTGCCTGTGGCTAGTTTTCGAAGGGATGGTTGTTTGTCAGTGCATAATTGTTGTAGCCAATATCCTTCACGATATTTTTGCTGGTCTCCGTCCTGTATCCTTTCTATTATTTGATAATTGAAACAATCTTGTGTTTATTGCATGGAACATAATGCTGTTTCAATTATCAAGTAATAGAAAGAGTGCAGGATGAAGATCAACGTAAATATCGTGAAAAATATTGGCTCCAACAATTATGCACTGATATACGGCCAGATGTTTGAAGAAACCGCAAGGCGAAACGTTAATTAACGAATTAATCTCTGTTATATATAAATAAATATATGATAACAATTTATTGACAGGAAAAAAACAAATAATATAAAATTATTGTCAAGCACTGCTCCGGGTGTCGGGTCTTGAAGGCAGTGCACCAACCAAACGACTCCAGACATCGCAATCCTGGGCGACATACCAGAGTTCTCTTATAGATAGCCCAAGGCGGTCTTCGGCCAGTTTCGAGATTTGATCTCTCCACCGGTATCGAGGTCTACCATGAGGTCTCTTTCTAGAGAGTCCGGCCTAGAAAACCCTCCGAGGAAGGCGATTCCAAGACATCCTCAGGACGTGGCCTAAACATCTCAGCTGACTTTCTTCGATGTGGAGAAGTAGGGACTTTACTCCGAGTACATCCCGGATGACTAAATTCATAACCTTATCTCTATGGCTAAGACCGGCCATACTGCTAAAAACCTCATTTCAGTCGCATGTATCCGAGATATTATCCTTTCAGCCATAACCCAAAGCTCATGACCATAGGTTAAGATACGAAAGAAGATTGTGTGGAAACCAAAAGCTGCGCCCAAAGACTCAACTCCCGCTTCACCACGGCATACCTGTACAAAGAACGCATTGGTGCGTTAGCTGCACAAATCCGCTTCTCAAACTCCTTGATGTTCCTGGCGTCCCTCGATAACAATACCTCAAGATAATGAAATCCTCCACATCGGGAAGAACCTTTTTACTAATCCGGGTTGACATTTGCATCTGAATCCGAAACATATACATAGAGATAGTCTTGGAGGTACTAACCAACATCCCTCCCGCTCGGTATTCCATCGTCAATCGATCTAGTAGGCATTGTAAATCTTAGGACAATAAGCCAACAAAACAACGTCATCTGCGAAAAGTGCTATCTGATGGAACCGAACAAAAGATCGACATCCGTCATACCAGCCCGTCTCGAAATTTTGTCTATGTAAACATGAACGAAAGTGGAGACAAAAGACAACCCTGACGAAGCCCAACGCTTACTGGAAATGATTCAGACTTCCTATCTAGAACACGAATACAACTCATACTTTGTTCATAAAGAGAAGCCACAGCTACCCGAAGATAGTGTGGTACTCCATACTCCCTTAATAACCCCCACAACCTCTCGCGGAACTCGGTCGAACGCCTTCTCAAAATCTACAACACACATGTAGACCGGTTGAGCGAACTCTCAAGACTGTTCAAGGATAGTTGAGAGAGTAAAGAGCTGATCCTTAGTTTCAGGACCTAGGTGAAAGCCGCATTGCTCCTCTTGCAACTGTTCCTCAACTAAAGGCCGTATCCTTAACTCAAGAATCCTAGCAAATAGCTTACCAGTTTGGCTAAGAAGAGTGATGCCTTTATAATTAGAACACACTCTTCCGTCACCTTTCTTAAAGATCGGTACCATCACTCCAGTTCGCCACTCCCTAGGAAGCTTGCCCGACTTCAATGCCGCATTGAAGATTCGTGTTAGCCACTTCATGCCAACAACGTCGAGAGCCTTTTAAGCTTCAGGTCGAATCTCGTCTACTCCAGAACACGTGCTGTTTCGAAGTTTTTAACAACAGCAATGACCTCTTCCAAAAAGATGAGCTGTTCCGTTAGTTTTAAAGGCTCTACTTCTACAGTAGAAGGCATATCGATCGGATTAAGGAGACTCCTAAAATGCTCTTTCCAACAACCAAGTATTCTTCAATGCCAGTCAGCATAGATCCTGTCTTGTCATAGACAGTTTGAGGAGTTTTCTGCTTTCCAACATAAAGGTTCCTGGTCGTCCTCCAGAACATCTTCGAAGCTGACCTATAATCAAGTTCTAGGTGCTCTCCAAACTTCTCCCATACCGCCTTCTTCGCTTCGGTAACTGCTCGAGCTGAAGCTCTATTTGCATTTCGGTACTTGTCTACAATTTCCACTGATCTATCTGACAAAGTTGCCTTATAAGCCAGCTTCTTCCGTTGGACAAACTCTCTCACTGTGGGTGTCCACCAAGCAGTTCGAGTATTTCTTCAGCGACAAGCACCTAATGCCTTCGAGCCACAACTTTTAAGAGTTGCTTTCGCAATCGAGGATCTGAACATATCCCATTCTTGATCAATACTCTTCACCTTTTCTGGCAACTGAGAAAAGTCCTCCCGGATGTAGCCAGAAAAACGTTCTTTGACAGAAACATCTGCTAGACGCACTCAGCTTGCCCTTACACAACGTTTGAGTTTACTAGGCTTGTCTAGCATCCGATCCTGCCATCGAAGTTTACTAACTACAAGGTAGTGATCGGTTGATAGCTCAGTCCTTCTCTTCGCACGAGTGTCCAGAACATAGCGTCGCAGATCAGATGAAACGATTACAAAATCGATCATTGATCGTTGACTGAGAGAATCCTGATTCCATATGTATCTATAGATCTCTTTATGTTCAAACATGGTGTTGGTTATGCACAAATTGTTACAAAAATAAAAGTGCAATAATTCAACACTACTCGCATTCAGATCAGAGAGTCCGTTCCTCCCCAACACTCCCTTCCAACTGCTACTGTCGCTACCAACATGAGCATTGAAGTCACCCACTAGAACGAGGGAATCTCTAACAGGATTACTATCAAGCAGAGCTTTAAGATCTTCCACGAAGGCTGCATATTCCGAGATAACGTTGGGAGCATACGCACACACTACAGTTATCCCTTTCCCTCTTTGACTAAAAGTCTAAAAGACGACAGCCTTTCGTTCACTGGGTTAAACCTCTCAACTACAAACAACCGGGGACTTGTAAGTATCCCTACACCCGCCGGTCGTCGCTTTCCGTTAATAACTCCCGAATAATTCAAGGTCCAACCTTGATCCAAATGTTTAGGTTCAGTTCAAAAATAGTGAATAGAAGTCACTCCCACTATTTTTAGACAAAAGCGAACCATCTCTTCAACTAATTCTGGTTCCTTTCCCGTCAGCGAGATGACATTCCACGTTTCTAATCAAAGGCTAGTCCGCTTTGGATGTTGATTGATCGTTCGCTGTCTCCGTACAACTGCCTGATCACACGGCACCAGACAATGAAAACTCCTCCGGTCAATGGTGAGTTGACAATTGTTCTTTGCATTTGATTTATATTTTGTAAATTTGTTGCTTGTCATTTTCATTGTCTTGGTTTGTTTGTTGTTATACATAGACAGTTTGAAGAGTTTTCTGCTTTCCAACAAGAAGGTTCCTGGTCGTCCTCTATAACATCTTCGAAGCTGACCTATAATGAAGTTCTAGGTGCTCCAAATTTCTTCCAAGCCGCCTTCTTCGCTTCGGTAACTGCTCGAGCTGAAGCTCTTTTTGCATTTCGGTACTTGTCTACAACTTCCACTGATTTATCTGACAAAGTTGCCTTATAAGCCAGCTTCTTCCGTTGGACAAACTCTATCATTGTTGGTGTCCACCAAGCAGTTCGAGTATTTCCTAAGCGACAAGCACCTAATGCCTTCGAGCCATTTGTTTGTTGCTATATATACACGTTAAAAATTGTCTTGGTTATTATAAATTCTTACAATATACTGACGAAGTTCCTATAATGGACTATAATGGATCCAGGCACGCAGTTTGAACTATATATAGTTGTTACTAATAAGTAAACGGGGGAAACGGACATAACTGGGTATTGGAAAACATCACAGTCCATCAGCAATCAAATCCCTAGACCGGTTTCTGCTTATTGAGCTTCATCAGTAGGGTCCAGATTTTAAGAGTGTTCAGAGATCCTCCACCAAAGTTTAGAAGGGTTCATCACAAGTATGATTATTACAACACGACCTTCAAGTCCCCAGGCGATCACAAAAGTGATTCGGCAGTATATTATATAAATATTTTTGCAGCCTGCCCCGGATACATATTTGAGGATACATTTTTATAATTTAAGAGCTGAATGGTTCACACTGTTCTCCGGGAGCTTACAAGCTACAGTTGTATAATCAAGAATTTGATTATACAGTTGTATAATCAAGAACAGTGTGAATCATTCAGCTCTTAAATAAAAAAATGTATCCTCAAAGGATCCTGTTAGAAAACAACCAACGACAGCAATAAAATTTCCTGCCGATTAAATTAGGATGATCCGGAAAGCACGTTGTTATTTTAAAGAGGCTATGCCAATGCTACCACGTAAAGACATTCTCGGAGATGCCTTTTTAATATATCACAAGGCAGCCGAAACAACTGATGGTAGTTCACCCTACTGATAAGTGCTGCCGGCTACCATCAGATCGTCTAGGAGTGATAACGAAGTCTGCTCTGCTTGTAATCAAACTCCGGTTTTTGGCAAAATTCTTGATTATACAACTGTAGCTTGTAAGCTCCCGGAGAACAGTGTGAACCATTCAGCTCTTAAACTATATATATGTATTTATGTATAATATATATAGATTATATATTATATATATTTATGTAAATATATAT
>WNNJ02000271.1:0-35000 GCA_012934845.2 Pomphorhynchus laevis
ATTATATATCTTATATATTATATATCTTATATAATAGATGTCTAATATTACATCTTATCTTAGATGTCTAATATTATATTTAATCGTATCTTATTAATAAGATAAGATAACAGCGTAATGGCGATTTCCTTTTTCTAATTTTTTATAAATAGTCTTGAAAAGAGAACTTTTCAAGACTATTAAATAGACTATTTCAAGACTATGTGGAACTTAGAAGGTGATCTAATCGTCTATCTCACAACTTTGTAAACTGGAGGCCTTACTAATCATTTATTGTCGAGCATTTATTTAATCAACTTTGTTTTAAAGACTCGACGTATATTGTGAAATATTATAATGGATAAAATCGTTCATTACGGTTTTAGAGTATAAAATAAGATTATTGTACTCAACAATATATGTCAAAAACATGCTCTGGCATTGTTAACCTCTCACTTGTACATTTTTTGAACATAATTGAATATATTTTTTTATCACTGCGCTATACGTTATATCATTTCATTTTCAATCAACATATTGTGTTTAAGATATCAGTATGATTTGAGTAAACATGACTGAAGATAACACAGAAAAATCCGTTAGTTCATTTGAATCATCTATTAAACTCTTAAAGGATGAATTGAGCGTACAATTAACGGATAGAGATGCAAATAGGATCATAAAGGCCATAAGGAAAATTGCTCCGATAGAAATTAAAGACGCAACTAATTGGTAAATACATTTTATTCTTAATTCATTCATTTATCGCTTAGTTTTAATTTAAAGAATTATATTCTCAGTGTTGTTTTTGAATTTTCATAATATTTTATTAATAATATAAAAATAATTTAAAAACATTAATAAATTTATAAATTAGTATAAGAAAAGCAATTGATTATTAATGTTCATGAATAAAATATGACTTAACGTTTATGACTTAGATGATTCAAAAGCGTAAATACACTTTATTTACCCATCATTTTTTAAATTTTAAATTTTAAAATTTTAAGAATTATAAAATTGGTATAGATTTTAAAATTTATAGTTAAATTTTTAAAAATAATGAAAATGGTATAGTAAACGTTTAGTAGTGTATATATAAATAATAATCAATCTAAGTATATTATTAAATTGCTCCAAAAAATAAGCACAAAAATTATAATGTCGTTGAACCGATAATTAGAATCGAACAAATAGAGATTTAAAAGGATGGATAACATACTTTGTATCAGAATAAGATACTAGATAGTTTTATCAGAGGAAATACATCATTAGCATGTATTTGGCCCCGCTGCTATGTTGGGTAGAGGAATTAGCGGCTGAAACCTGATAGCATAGCAGTTCCTCCTGATGACCTCTAATTCTTATTCTGATACAACGTCTGTTGTTTATTAGTCAATTCATAAAAATGGCTTTTTAAATTTAATTTTTTTATTTTAAGTTGATTTAAATTAAATAAAATCTAAAAACAATTATTAATTTTATTATTTAATTATTAAATTTTGATTTAGCATTATTATGTTTTGTTTAGTTTATAATTATATAACAATACGTAGACTCAGTTAGCTGATTTGATTTATTCAAAATCATCTACAAATAGAACTTAAATCAATAGTTTAAAGTTTCATAGCATTTACCGCAGCAATATAGTCTTTGAGATATAAAGGTTGTTTAGATTTTCTTGACGATCTTCTGAATTGCATGCTAGGTATTTCGTTCATTTTATAACCTGGCGTAAATTCTTCTTAATCGGAATAATGAAAGGCATTTGGATTTACGTCTGTTGGAATCGGACATTCATTCGAATTATGATTACCATCATTAGAGAATGTACGTTTATGTATATCTTGAGAAGCCTGATGTATTTCTTGTTGAGCGTTCTGAAAATCGGATGATTTGATAGTACTGGGACATCTCGATAAGTATTGTGTTGATATAGTGTTCTGACAACCATTTTCTCGTTCAATAATTGCATAATTGGAATTCGCGTGAATCAATTTCTCGAGTTCAACAAGTACTTTGTACTTTGTTTGACGATCAAAACGCTTAACATATACGTCATTAGAGCCTATTAACCACTCTGGCAAGGAAATTCCGTTTTCGGTTCGTCTGCTCAATTTGAAAAATCTTGAATGATGAGTTTCATTAGTAGTGGTGCATAGTAATGATCGAATTGTATGCAATGCGTCAGGCAGAATCGTTGGCCACTTTTCAACAGGCAACGATAAATCATGCAACCGCAGGAAAATTGCGTTCCAAATCACCTCCACCGGTGGAGGTAAAACAAGTTCCTCTATCCGTGTGAATGTTATCGGGCAAGCCAAAAATTGTGAAGATTTGAGTTAAGCAATTGATGACTGTTTTGAACGAGGTATCTACGCATGGAAATGCAAAGGGGAATCGACTATACTAATTGATAATTACAAGTAGAAACCTTTGACGATTATTATTTGGCAAAGGTCCCTTGAAATCAATAGATAGTCATTCAAAGGGACGAGTAGATTTGACTACTAGTATTTGACTACTGGTATAACTAGGAGGTTGATAAAAATTCGGCTTTAGAACCGCACAGCTATTGCATTTACGCGATATTTGACGTACGTCATCTATTGAGTAGGGCAAGTTTTTGAGTTTTATAAAATTTCATAGACGTGTTATACCGGGATGACACATCTGTTTATGTAAATCCTGTAATTTGAATAAATCGTCAGTAATACTGTTAATAGCAACTCGCGAAAGAGCATCAGCAGCTACGTGTTCATGTCATCGACGATAAGATATATCAAAACAGTATTGTGATAGTTCCATACTCCATCGCTCCATTTTGTCATTTTTGGTCTTACTGCGACATGATTGAGTGAATATATATAAGAAACTGCTCGTTGATCAGTGACAATGGTAAATACTCGCCCTATAAGATAACGTCTCCGATATCGAACGGCTTCAATTATAGCTAAGGCTTCTTTTTCAATCGATGGGTAGCGTTTGACATTCTTATGTAGTGTTCTTTAAAAGAAGCAACAGGATTTTCGTTTTGTGAAAGAGTAGCACCAATAACATAATCAGAAGCATCAGTTTCTAAGACAAAGTATTAAGATAAATCGATTTGTGAAAGAGTATCAGATGACAATTGCTCTTTTAATTATTGAAAGGAATCTCTAGTATCAGATAATAACAATAATTCTGTATTCGCCAATGGATAGACTACTTTTGAAAACCCCTTTATCCATCTAGAATAGTGAGTAAACAGGCCAATGATACGTTATAACTCTCTGGAGTTGGTAGGCTCAGATAAACTCATGATCAGTTGTACGCGGCTTCGATCAGGAGAGATCAATCCATCTTTGATTTGATATCCCGAAATGCAAAAGTCAGTGGAATTAAATACACATTTTTCATCGTTGAATTCAAGATTATAGCGCTGTGCAACTTCTTTGAATAGATTCAAATTTTTATCATGATCTTCTCTTGTTTTCCCAACAATAACCACATCATCCAAATAGCAAAACGTTAATGAGAGTTGTTCATTCTTAATAATCTGGAACATCACTCGTTGAAAGGCTGCGACTGCGTTTGTGAGGCCAAAAGGCATACACTTGAATTGGAAAAGTTCTCCGACTGCCTCAAAAGCTGTATACTCTCGGTCTTCAATACGTATAGGAATTTGATAATATGCTCGTTTTAAGTCGATACGACTGAAAACACGGTACAGTGAGAGTCGATCAATTATATCGTAAATTCTAGGCAGAGGAAACGCGTATAATATTGCGAATTTGTTGATGGTTTGACTGTAGTCTATTACCATTCTAGTCTTTTGTTTAGATTGTACTAGAACAACTTGGGCTCTCCACGGCGAATTACTATGCTCGATGATGTTATCTTTCAAGAGAGATTCTACTTCAGCTGCGATAAAAGCTTGGTTTTCTGAGTTTCTTCTAGGGATAAGATCGAAATAGGATGAACATCGTTCGTCAAAAAAGGGAATAGCGAAGGCGGTTAAATCTTCATAATAGCACATATTGAATTAACGTGAATATTAGGTTCTTTTCCTCCGATGTTCATCGTTACCGCTGATTGGAGATTCATAAAAGGCATACCAAGTATTACATCGGTCACTAAGTTTGGAAGGACAAATAACTGTGTATTAGGATATTCTTTCTCCATAAATTGAACTATACAGTAGACCATGCCTCTCAATGAGCATTTATAGCTGGATGAAGCCATGCTGATTTTTAAGTCGGAAGGATGTACAGTAAGTTTGCACTTTTCTACAAGATCATTTCGAATCAGATTAATTGCACTTCCAATATCAAGTAGTGTCTGGCAGAGTTGGCCATTGATAGTAGTTTGATACTCTTTCGGTTTTGTCAAAATATTCATGGTTGTAGTAAAGGTAACAGATGCAATTATAGCTGAGGATACTGGATGCTTTGACCCGCAAACTTTTGCAAAATGACCTTGTTTGTGGCATATTCTACAGTGTACGTTACGAACAGGGCAGATAGATCGTGAATGTTTCATGTTTCCACAGAAGAAGCATTTAGGATTATTTCGGGATATAGCACAGGTCCAAAACTGGTTTATCGTCAAAGATCATCAGATGATTGTGGCAAGTCTATATTGTTAATTGACGGATTTCCGGTATTTAATTGATTGAAGGACGAAGCTTGATAGTGAGCAGATTTAATGACTCGCGCAAGTTTATAGGCGTCTTCTTTAGTAAGCGTAAGTGTCTCAAGTAGCCGCTGACGAGTAAGTTGTGAAGAAATTCCGTCAACAAATGTGTCACGTAAAAATAAATCATGGTGTTCGTCGGAGGTTGTAGCTTTGAAAACCACCTGCTTACCGAGGGATTCCAATGATCGAATGTATTAATCGACTGTTTGCGTCGATTCTTGACGTGAACTACGAAGTTTATGACGAAGGTAAACGTCGCTTGTTTCTTTCTAAAACGCTCTTTTGAGTGCAGTTATTGCATCGTTGTAGGAATCACAACCGTCCATTAATTCGAAGACTGATGTAGTCACGTGATTGACAAGAAGATCGTATTTTTGAGGTTCAGTAACCGTATCGATTAATCGTAAAAGCGCTTCGAATCGTTTGTACCAATGATTCCATTCAAAAGTACATGTGTGTTGATCAGGACTCAAATCAGGAATTGATGGCTTCAGTAATTTGTCCATGTAATGATTTTGAATAAATTGAACCGATAATTAGAATCGAACAAATAGAGATTTAAAAGGCTTTATTCAAAATCATCTACAAATAGAAGTTAGATCAATAATTTATAGTTTCATAACAGTCGTATCACTAATACATAGTTTCAGTATTTCTGAATACTGAAATACAAATTTGATATAATACAAATCATATTGTTTATTATTCATCGACCAGGTTTCGGCGCTTATAAGATTTTGACCCTTATTCATCGACCCAGCATAGCTGCGGGGGTAAATACATGCAATGAAGTATTTCCTCTGATGAAATTTGATTATCAATTATTTTATTCCAATACAAAGTATATTGTTTATTATCCATTCATAAAAATTTTAAAAATTCGTAAAATTTCATAAATATTTTTCGCTTAATTGTTTAAATTTATTTTAAATAATAGTCTGTTGATTTATTGTTAATTTAATATTTTAATAATATTTTGATTATTAATTTAATATTTTAATAATAACCTCTGACAGAGGTTATATTACCGGAAAAACAAAGTCCACAGATCAATACTAACTTGTCAGTAGAACAATTCAAATCAGATAATGAGTTTATGTATTTTATTATTTTTTAATAAAACTAATGCAAAACAAAATTTAAATAATTAAATATTTAATTATTATAATATATTTATAAATATAATAAAGATAAATAATAAATAAATATATAAGATTTAATACAATTTATATTTATATCAAGTTAAAATTTAAAATTAAAGTCAATTTTTATGAATTGTCAAATAATTTTAATGAATTGGTTAAAATTGAAATTAAAATTTTGGTATTTAATTCGAATACAAAACATATTGTTTATTATCCATTTTATATTTATATTAATTAAATAATTAATAATAAATAATAAATAATTTTTATTAGATATTTCAAAGTTTATATCAAGTTAAAATTAAAAATTCAAATTTTAGATAAAAGTCAATTTTTATGAATTGAGTAATAAATAACAGACGATGTATTACAGAATAAGGATTAGAGGTCAGCATGAGGAACTGTTATGTTATCAGGTTTCGGCCCGCATTCCTCGATCCAACATAGCAGCGGCGTCAGCTACATGCTAATGACGTATTTCCTTTGATCAAATTTTATAATTTAATTTATTTAATATAAATTAAAGATTCCAGACAACAATTCTTCTTTAAACAAGTTTGCATAGCAAATTTTTGTTACCAACGTCAGGCTGAACAAAAAATTTTAAGAGCGGCTTTATATACTGACGCTTCCCATGTTCCGCTGTAGTTTTATTATGAGGTGCCGCAATTCTTGTTGTCGTATGCACTTAGCGATAATTGTACATTGCAGGTGATAGTCTTTCATGGCTCCTCTGCTACTACGTAAAAACTTAAGAGCTTAATACTCTACGCGCTCTCCTCTATGTTTACCTCCGAACCGATCCCCACCTTCACAAATCGAGTAAAATACCTGGGGTTTAACGTTACGGTGAACTGGTCGGCGAAAGCTGACATGGATATACTCAAACGTATCCTGAAGAAAGCTAGGTGGACCCTGAAACGGTGTCAGCATCTGTCATTGATAAGAAAACCCAGGTGCGCCTTTGGGGCACTTGGGCTATTTCGGGATTAGTCTTATTTTCAAGAGGACATCCCCCAGAGCAAAGTCTAAGGTTTCTCAAGCTCTTCGTATCTCGTTTACCTAACATAGTCCGCGCCGATTGGATTCTTCGGGGGGGGGGTGAAAGACCCCGGGTGGTTCAGTCGGAAGGCGGCGTGTTGGATCGGTTGGGGGCTCAGATCCCCCTGGACATGAGGCCGTGATGGAAGAAGAAAGAAGACGATTGACAATTAATGACGACTGCGACTTATTGGTTTTGACTGTTTGTTGACTTTGACTTGTTGGTGTTCTGGTATCTCATTTTTTGTTATTTAAGAAAGCCATTATTAGAATTGTACATTAACGTACACTATGTCAGTTAAGTAAAAGTAATAAACGAAATATATACACAATGTACCACAACAAAAGAAAAAGGGAAGGATTAAAATTTCCTTTCAGAGGTTTACTAAGGATCAACTACCGTCGAAGTTGCGTAGCTACAGGGCTACACTGATGAGACTACTCTGTAGAGATGAGTAGACTAGGGTCTACTCATTCCGGGCTCAGCTTCCCGACGAAGTTTGTAAAAAGCATGCAGTATACTCTTCCAGAATGAGTAGACTTGAGTCTACTAATTCCGGGTTAAGCTCCCCGACGAAGTTTGTAAAAAGCATCCAGGTTTAAACTTTCCTGTTTGCGTCAGTAAATAAAAGTTGTATCAGAAATGTCAGATTGACAAAATCGGTAATACAAATTGAGACAATCGTAATATTTGCTACAGATTAAATTCATAAATTTCCTTAAAACATTTCGGCCTAAATTATAAAGATGATATCATTTAATGATACAATGATATTTATATAATAAATTCACTTAAAAACCTGTTTAATATATATAATTATATTGAACGCTTTGGACACTTTATCGTGTTTCTTTGTCGTCTATTTTTTATAATACCAATCGCTAAAGGGATTTAATTAATAAATAAACTCACATTATTATTAGAAAGAAAGTATTAAAATTGCAATAACAATTTATAAATTAAATAAACATAAACAGATAAAATTCTTAAATTTAAGGGTGAAATAAAATTGCGATTTAACTGGGCTCAATGTAATCTTAACTCTGCACTGGGTTGGCTTTCGCTAAAATTAGTGGATGTACCACTCTTCATAGCCAATGCCTCTAGGAATAATCTTGTATTTTTATCACTTTATAGTCAATGCCTGTATGCTTATCAACACACTTATGTACTCAAATAGATGCGCTGCTTCTCGTGCATGCTGTGCTACAGCACACATTATGTATTTCTGATCCCTACAGGTGCGGGCATGTTCTTACAATATTTTAAGCAAAAGTTTACCGTTTGTCCTACCTAGGTCTTGTTGCAAGATGAACAAGATATTTCATAAACTACACCAAAGGTCTCTCTCTTCGGTTTACGTTTGAATCTACTGTACGAGTACAGGGACAAAGCGTTTTGTCTGTATTATTGTTCAGAAACCTGCATGCCCTCTTTAGATGTAGGTTTACTTTGTCATTGTTCAATGGTAGAAGTACATAAGCTCTCTCTAATCTAATTATTTCAGACAGTACGTTTTTATCTTTTTGGTACCTAACAGAATATAATGTTCACTTAATTATTGTGGGAGGAAAACCCCTATCCAGAAACATTTTGAAGCATGTTCATTCTCGTTATCACGTAAATATTTAGTGCTGCAATATTTGGATGACTTTAGGAAATGTGAAGGCAGGGTAGACAATTTATGTGCTTTTGGAGCGGCTGATTCTCAATGACAGACAAGAGAAAGTTCGCCAGGTTTCCGATATACTGTCGTGTTAATTCCCGGCTCTACTTTTTGGAGAGCTACATCAAGGAAATGAAACTCACCGTATTTCTCCGTGTCTATCTGCTACTGTATATGTTAGTCATACGCATTAAAGTCTGTCAGCAATGCATTGTTATTTATTTGTGTACCCTCGGCTATCATAAATACATCATCAACATATCGGAACCGGAATACGACTTTGTCGATAGTAGAAGAAGCAGATAATTCCCAGTCTCTCGTGTATATTTCGGTTAGGATTAGTCCCAGCGGGCTGCCCATGCAACACCGTCTATTTGATCATAAAATGCACTCTCAAAAGTAAAGTGGGCTTGATCAGTACAAACATAGAGTAGTGTGGGCCAGTCATTTGTAGTTATATGCCCTTAGATGCAACTATACGACAATAAATCTAGCCACAATGTTATGGTTCGATCAAGGAAAACATTAGTGAACAAAGTCACAACATCTACTGATATCATAACATAATTCTTTGGTAGTTGCAATTCTTTCAATTTATATATAAACATAGTACCGTCGTATACCCCCTACTCAAATTTGCATCAATCACTTCCCTTAGAAAAACATTAATTTCTTTAGCCAGGGAATGGTTGTATGTTCCATATTTTCGGCAACCTTACGAAAAACTTAATCATAAATATATTAACTGGTCATCTGAGGGACTAACATAAGCGTAATCAGAAATACAAACCGTGGTTGAAAATTATAATTTATTTTATAATTTTTAAATTTATCTTCTAAAATAAAATATTGATTCAAATATTTCATGTTTAAATCCATTTTTAAATAACATTCGCGTTAAAATGTTAAAAGCACTAAAAGCACCATAATTGGTTTTTATTTTTCGCTAGCTGTTGCTACTACATCATCAGAAATAAAACGTCTTGTTTTTTATGGCAAAACAAAATGTCTCAGAACGTTTTGTTTATGATGATGCTAGCAGAAGCTAGCGAAATATAAAAATAATTTGTTTTTATTATTGATCCTATATTTTATATCTATTAATAATAATCTAATCTATTGGTAATAATAAAATGTTTTTAATCTTTTAACTTTTTTATAAAGAAAATCATCTAAAATGATTTAAGATAACTCAAATTCACTTCATGATGGAATGAATTAGATTTCAATTCAGAGAATGAGAAAATAAGAAATACTTTATACTTGACTATATTATAGACCTAATTAAAAAATATTTAAAATTAATAAACAAATAACTGAGTTCTTGTTGTTAACTTAAATTCCTTTAAACTTAAATGTTATTACCGCTTACATTTACATTATAAATCTATCATATTATTATATAAATTATTATAATTCATGTAAACACTTCGTTTCATTTCAGACATAGATTGTATCTTATAGAAAATATTGTTATAAAATTTTGAAAAATTGTGTTTTACATTTGATTCTTTTTTATTATCCTGATAAACCATAAGATTTTGTAAAATTTACAAGATTTTACAGGTAAATCGATACATTTTAGCTGATTAAAATATTTTAACTGTGACTTAATCATTAACTTACTTAAGCTTGTTTGTTATTATTTTAAAACATTTGTGATTTATATTCTTTATTTCTTAATTATAATTATTATAATTTAAAAATTGTAATTTTTCATAATAAAATTATTATTTCATTTTTTAATCAACGCCACTGCTCGTTTCTGATTAGCATTTTTAATGACCACTACATTAGAAAATCGGAGATAGTCCTCATGCGATAAAGATTGCCTATTTTTAATAAAACTGATTTTTAATTTTTCGTTTACATTTTCTTAAAGTTTAGCATTATATCGAAGTGTTGTGAAAGCTTAAAATCAAACCCTTCAAATAAATATCAAGCGATATGTGATCTAATTCAATCGATCTACAACATAGAAATGATGGTTCAACCGGAAAAATTCAAATCATTTGAAATACCGTTAAATACTGATTCAATTCGTCACAATGATTTGTTAATAAAAGGTAACTTTATTTTTTGTAGAGAAATTTATTTATCCCATAACTTTTCGGTAGGGATTGAAAAACAAACAAATATTGCATTCAGTAAACAGGAAAAAATATATATTTAAGATCAGTTATTTGCATGTTAATACTTCAATAGAAATTTCGACAGGTGTGCGGTATATCAGGATCTGCGTAGTTTGTCAATCTCAGCTAATCCTAATTTAGACAAATATGGACAAAATACAATATGCAGTAAGGATTCACACGGAGAGCCATATAATACACATTTACATTGAACAGAGACTTGATGAATTGGAATATTAATAATGCAAAATTTATCATGATAACCGTGAATAGAAAACCTCCATAGTAATGGTCTCTTAATATAACAAGCCTGCTGCCACCGAGTCTGTCAAAATATGGGTGTTAAATAAATCTCAGAGTAAAGTTTGGATCTTTTCAGAATAAATTCAGATTCATTAATCGAAAACGCTTGAATGTTTGGCAAATTGAAGATTGCGCGAATATAATTAGAGCAAGTAGGAATGCGAGATAATATGGCGACTGATGTAGAAGAGCATTTCACTAAAACACCAACAATGTGCTTAATAAATCTGTTCTGAGTTATCAATTTGAGCAAAGTTCGAAGAGGATAAGTCCGACCATATTGCCGGTAAACCTTATATGTCAATGTTGGAAGACGAAGATAAACAACATCGTTAGATTATCTGAAAGTCCAATTTTCGAAAAAAGGCTTTATTGCTACAATCACTCCACCTACAGGACGACCACGCATAGTTGATATCGCCGGGAAGTAGAAGTATTTAAATAATAAATATGTACCGCAAAATATTTCACACAAGACCAAAATGTCGTAATCATTAAGCCACGACGTAATACCATCGTTTACAAGTGACTGGAGGCCTTCTACATTGAACAAAACAAGGCAAAATGATGCATGTGTATTGATCCGTTTATCTAGTCAGCTGTTAGGAGATACTATATTCGTTTCGGAAGGTATTGAAGAATATATTTGCTTTTTACAAGATCGAACTATTCTATTCTCTCGTATAAAATAAAAGTTAGATGGATCTAACTTTCTTTTTTCGTGTAATTCATTTAAGAGTAGTTTACGAGCTTCTCTTTCGTGAATCGAAAAATCTGGATGAATAAATACATTGCGGTAAATATCTAAATGTTTTAGTTTGTAAGCATCTGATAAAAGACTATTAGATGTTTGTTCATCTGTAGTCAGTAATAACCAAGGAGGGACATTTGTTCGACGGGCAGTAAGATGATGAATCCGAATACGTATGGTGTCTTTAAGGTCGACTCCAACACTAGATAAGACATTCCGAAACTTCCCACATGTCATTTTCTGATGTTGGTAATCCTCTAATAATGACATTGAGGCACGCTTAGTTTCACGTTCACAAGCGCGAACGAATTCAAGAGGCGAACTATGTGATATACGTAAAGTAGCAAGAAGTGAACGAGAAATCGCATTCTTAGCAACCGAAGCATAACTACCGGTGAATGTTTGATCTTTAAAATGTGCACCTACATTACCTGTCACTAAATTTCCTGGAGAGAAAGGGTAAAAGATTTAAGTTCATTCTTCATACGATCTATGTCAACTACAGTGGATTTTAGAGATTCCTTGTAATCAACTAAATTCTTTGCACTACAGTACCCACAAAAGAAATCTTTTAAAAAGAATTCCCTATATATTTGTCGAGGTACTTTTACTAAGGAGTATACCGGACAATCTCGGTTAGTGCATTTTAATTCTAAAGATACACAAGTCGCGGAATCACGAATTTTATTAGTTAGGGCCAAATGTTGCAAGTCAACATTTAGCAATTATCAACGGGATCTTTGTCAACTAGTTCACTGTTGAGGCATTTTGAAGCAGAACAATCCACGCACTTTCGGCCTGCCTTTACACAAGCACAACTTCTACAAACTGCGTTCACACCATTGCAAGCACAACATTTCGAGTTTCTTGTTAAAATCGAGTTAAAGCAGTCATTGTTTAACATATCTGAACAATCAATAAAGTTCGATTCGTCGACTTGAGAGGAAATATGTAGGTTATTTGCTCTTTCCCAGGATACATTAAATATGGGCAGACAGTTAGTCAGAGGGATTCAATTCTCGTTGATTGCTTGAGATCGTTGTGTTTGATTCGTTGGTTGTTCGTTGATACCTGATTGTTCGTTGAATCAATATGTTCTCTTTGAGGTTCCAATAATACTGCCAGATTGTTTTTTAATTTGGTAATATCAAGAAAATTGTTTTAACAAGACATTTTTTAAATATCGAATTAATATCGCAAACCATAACGTATATGTAACTTATAAAATATGCATCATACGCTATACATGATGTATACGCATAAGGTATATATGAAGTGTATACATTATACACCATAAGTTATACATATTTTACACAACACGATTTTTATTATATTTTTCAGATCAATGATTGAATATTTTTGAATTAGATCAATTAAATGAGTCTATGTATTTTATATTATATGAATTTATAAAGGTAAATATCTTTATTTTATGATTTTCAATAATTATTATTCAATTTCTATTAAATTACTAATAAATAATATATGATGTATTTAAATAAATATTAGATGCTACTAGGAGGAACTATTGTGTTATCAGGTTTTGACCACTATGATTAAGATTATTATTGATAAGGATTAATATTTAAAGTATTCATGAACTGGTTGGTATCTTATCTTATTTCGGCCATAATTCCTAGACCCAAAATAACGGATCAATTCAGCTAACTGAGCATATATTTAATTATAAAATAAAAATAAATAAATAAAAATAATAATGCTAAATCAATAAAATCAAAGTTTAATAATTAGTTTGCGTATTTTGCGTATTAATTTGCCGGATGCTAGGATTTTCAATAAATCAGTAATTTTTTAATAATTTAATTTTTATGAATTGATTAATAAATAATATACTATGCATTAGAATGTAAATTAAAGGTCATCTTGAGGAACTGGTTTATTATCATGGTTCGGTCTCTATTTCTGTACATATCGTATCAGATCAGTAACCTGAATCTACGTATTTTGTACTGTATATATATTTAAGAATAGATATTTTAATCTGAAGATTTTCAAATGTTTATAATGTAAGAATTTTTATATTAATTTTTAACATTTTCTACTGTTCAGAGTTTTAAAAGATTAGAATTAAACAAAATTAATATTAATTTAAAATTAATATTAGAATTCATCTGGGGAAATTGCTATGCTATCAGATTTCGATCACTATTTTTCAAATAAACATATCATATATGTCTACGTATCTTGTAAAGCGTTTAATTTTAGCACTCTAAAGAGTTTAAATTATGATTTGTAATTATCAAATGTTTCGTGCAATATTTTATTCAGAAAAAATACTCCAAGAGATTTTTATAATATTAATAATAAACAAATCGATAATGTTTAATTATTATATAATTTATTAATTGATTTAGTAATTTAAGTTCATATTTAAATGTGATCCATTTATTTAAATATAATTTATATTTAAAGCATACGTATTTTAAACATTAATAAATTATTAAATTATATAAATTGCATAAATTACGATAATAAATTATATAAATTTATTATCATAAAATATATAAATTATACAATCATGGAATTTCCATCTTCAATTCTAATAAATTCTGTTATTGAGTAAGTTAGAAAAACACAACGTAATTTCTTTTTGATCTAAAAGCATATTTTCTCGTACAAAATTTAATAAAATTCAATTATGAAAACTTTAATTCAATTTAATTCAATTATGCAGAGGCTGAGCGTTGCCATCCAACGCGGTAAGGCTAGTTGCGTTCTGTGCACGGTTGAGGGGACGAGCGATATACAAGACATTGACACAATTTATTATTTGTAATTTTTGTTTTTGTTTTTCTTTAAAACTTGAATTTTATTATTGTTTTGTAACCAAAACACAATGATCTATTATGAAAGCAGGAAAAATTTTGCATCAAAGATTAAACATATTCGTCTAATTGATAAATAATATATTAATGCATGAAATATCTGAGGTAATACAATATTCAATGAAAAATATAAATTATTGCAAACTATAGTGTTTATAACGAGCACAGAGGAATTTATCAGAAAAAATTTATTAATATGAAAACCAAAAATTATAATATACAAAATATTTAATATATAATTTGAATATTATAATTTTAATTTGCAGATTAAATAATCTTGGAAATTCGTACGAACCCAGACCTAGATATTCTGAATGAAACATTAATCAAACATTAAACGTTAAATATATAAAAGTAGAGTTTAAAGCATGTTTGTTTACATAACTATAATATATAACAATAATATTAATATTATATTAAATATTATATATAATATATTTTTATATTCTGACTAAAGGAATAATCAGAATATAAATATTAATCAGAATATAAATATATAAATATTTTTATATTCTGATTAAAGGAATAATCAGCTCCTAATCAGTAGGGGCTGCCGCACTGTCGACTTTTAATGAGACTCAAAAGTAAAAACAGCGTAGAGTCAGTTTATGCTGTTTGAGTCTTCCCGATTCCTTCAATCAGAATATAAATAGGCGGGAAAAGTAATACATTTATATATTTTTATATATTATAATATATTATATATTATAAATATAATTATATTTATAATATTATAAATATATTTATTATATTTATTTTAATCAATATAAAAGCGTTAACTATAATTATTAAATATTCAGTTATGATACATTTTTAATATATAAAATATACATTAGTATATTATAGTTTCATTTTGATTCGTTTCATTTTACTTTTAGGCAATCAGCAACTGGATAACCAACACGAATTACTACCGTTAGACAATGAAAAACATGTATTGAATATCAAGCTTCAACGCTTACATTATCTTCTAGTAGAAATTAAGGATCGTATAAAGAAGCTAGATGAAAGTGAGCTAACCATTGAGGATCTAGACTCACCACATAGTCCATATGTGCTACAATCGAAGCTTGAAAAACGAGCAATTATAGTTTGCAAACATATTAATAAACTTAACGCTAAATTAAAAAAGATTCAGCCTGATGCAGCAGCACAATTGCATTCTTATTCGCTGAATGGCATGTTTAACTGTAGAATATCTTGTTATCCGTTAATTGACCGGGAAATATGCGCAATGGTGATGCAACAGAACAGACAGCATGTGTCACACAGTCGACCGTCCGCTTCATCAAATCACTCTAAACGACGAAAAGATAACTCATTGTATTTTCCAGACTATTACGATGTCAGATCTTTGATTTTAAATTTACTTTTAACGAACGAAGTTGTACGACGAGAGGCTAATGATTTGGTTATCAATGTAGATGATAATAACTTTAGCATCAACGAAACCCTCCTTAATCAAGTTTCTCGAAGAGTATTCACGAAATTAGGGAAGATTCTCAAATCTCATAGGCAACATCAATTGCACGAATCCTTACTTGCTAGAGTTCCCGATGAATTTGATTACAGTAACGACCCTGCAGTGATCGAACCCAATTTAAAGGAAATATTGGATAAAAATCAAAAAGAGTCTGTTGAAAGAATTAACAAAATCGTCAATTATTACGCTGAAATAAGCAGTTCGTCAGGCTTGGAATTTAATGAAGACAATAAACCAATAACAGATATATTCACCTCCAAATTAGACGATAATCAGTCATGCAAATTTAAACACACTGTCTTCGATAGGCCTTCGGTATCCAATGAACGTGAAACAAAAATGATTAATTCATCTAATGAAGAGTCTAAACTAATGTGCCGATTGGATAGCTATGTTTCAACATTTGGGCACACTCAGTCGGATACATTTGTTTTCTCAAATCAACAAACCGATCAAAGCCATTCACCCAAGAATATAAATCTACTGTCAGATATCAAGCAATCAGAAAATATACTATTTGAATCCAAAGCTGGGGAAAGTTCGGATTGTATAATCTTAGACTAATCGTTTACTTTTACTCGATATTTGTCATTTTTGATTATAAATTTGTACATTAATACAATCATTGGCGTTATTTTTGACAAATAAATGTTTATTTCTAGTAATCATTTCAATTAATGATCTCCATCAACCGTATTCTGTTACAGAATAAGATTGCAGTATTCTTCTCTGTTCATTAAACAGTATTCTCCTCTGTTCATTGTGCAGTATTCTTCCCTGTTTATTATAATAGCGGAGACAAGCACATTTTTAAACGTCATTATTAAAATGATGTCATAACGCGCGTTTAATGTCGAAAATTTAAATTATTTTTAATTTAATAGTCAATAAATTATTTTTAAATAACATTAGATTGCGATATTCTCCTTTACGTCATTATAATGGCAAAGATAGGTACACTTTAAAAACTCATTATTATAACGTCAATTTTATTTTTTTAATTATTTTAAATTAATATTTTAATTATTTTGAACAATATCAATAATATTAATTTAATATTACGTTTAAATGTGCTTTATTATTATTGCGAATCTAAACATTTAAATGTTTATATTCTAAAATTTAAAACGAGAGTGATACCGCGTGAACAAACAGTTCACGCGGTATATTCAAACAGTTATATTTTAACTGTTTGACTTTTTTATTTATAACTTTTATAGTTACTTTTTAACTTTTTTTTTAATTTTTAAATCTAAAATTCAAACAGTTATATAAAACAGTTAACGTATAAACAAAGCAATTATTTTTACATAATCCCTAAAAACAGAAAACTTTTTTACACAAGGACAAAAGACACTTCAGACTCACACTGACAAAAATTGACATGTTTTAACAAACAATTGCCTGGTACTACCGGTTAGGCTTTAGTTTCCGTAAGCATTGAGCTAGCAAGCTGCTAACTGATTCGCAATCAAGCGAAAATTGAGTTGCTTTCCGTCGACGTGTCGATAGTTTCCTAGTTGTACCGCTAGTGGCGCTGTTGGCGTTACTAGAGCTACTAGTAGTCCCGGTATTGCAACCATTGGTAAACAACAAATCAACAAGATTCGACTCAAGCAGATTACGTAGTCTAAAGCTTAGCGGCGCAAATGACGAGGAGGGCGGGTTAATTGATGATGATTGAGCGATTGCGTTAGCTACTCCGCTATTCCCACCTCCGTTTGTAAGTGCTAAAATACAACGCGCACACTTGAGAGCACATTTGTCCGATCCAGATCGGCTGGATTGCAACTCCTGTCTCAAATGTATTAATAAACCTTGCAGCAATAAAGCTGATTGTGAATATGCACGTCGCGTAGTTGATGATCTTGGACTGTTCAATTTATTCTCAAGAAGAAAGAGAAGCAGGCAAATTGCTAGTTCAGCTTTGACAAGATGGTCACTTTGAACAACAACTTGTTTGCATTCCACAAGCCACTTGGCAATTGTGTGAAATAATTTCTGTGCATTATCGTCTGTACATTGGCCGATAAGATAGTCTCTATTTTCGAGGGTAGTCGTGGCCAGTTTCGTTAGAATTTCAATCGCCAGCAAGTCTAGAGTCAGGTGTGGTTCAGTGTACAGCGGACACTTTAGTAGAGCAAACATGTAAATAGTTTTTGTGAAGTAACGACGCGATTGTTCAGAAATGGACATAAGATTTAATGACTCAGCAATGTTACTTAATGTGACTAGAGAGTTTTCCTTCAGTACAGCATGTAGATACTGAGCACAAGTATGTGACTCTGGACTCGATGTTAATGACGACTGATTACTACGTTGACGACTGTTCGCAGATAGAATTTTCATTAAAAGCTTACATAGCAAATGATTTTTTGCTAGACACGATCTGTTCGAACTTATGAACGACAAATTTCGAATTGCGGTTGAGCACGCTAGACTGTTAAATTCACCGCTGTCCATTTCATTGCATCGACTACATTCGTTGAATACGGTTTGTTCATACTTCAAGTCATTAAAGTAGTAAACGCTGTTTTTGTTAGTGTTATCTTCAACGTCACTACCAGTGCCACTGTCCAGGTTTGTGGTAGATAGAAGCATTGAACAGTTACTTGATCTATTAATAGATCGTTTTAGAGTTGAAGCTAATGCACACGTTAACCTGGGAACACGATTAAGGTCAAAGTTTTCTGTTGTTCCACCACTAGCTACATTGCTATTCTCTTCCGCGATCAAAGCGTTGTTTATTGTATTCAAAGCTTGCGACACCTCACACTGTAAACCACTTTCCAATTTCAAAAGTAAAGAATGAATATCCTTCATTTCTTTGAATAAAATGTTGATTTTTAGATAATAGTTTCAAACTTGAAAAATATAGGCTGTCTTACCTAGTTTCTGAAGCTTTTTTCTGTTACGCCGTCTCCGCTGTTGACTAGCAAGTGATGCAATTAAGGACGACATGCACGAGCTTGTCGATACGTTTCTCTCATCCTCCGTTAACTTCGCGGTATCTGTCGAAGGTAATTGCGGTGACTTTGGTTGATCGCATTGATCTGCTGGCATTGATGGAAAGCCAACACCACCACATGAGGAGGAAGATGATTCATACTTAACAGACAAATCGCAATTTGATAGCAGTAAAAATTTATTAAATTATTATTTTATTCATTCAAATAATATGAAAACAAATATTATTTTTATAAAATATTGTTACATTTTGAATATAAATATTATATATTAAAACTATTTTTATAAAATATTATCTATTGAATTAAAAATAATATTCCATATTGCCATGTAGAAAATGACTAAAATGTTTTTACAAAGCATTTAAATTAGTAAACAAATTAAAATTTATAATTGAATGTTAAAGTTTATTTTATTTAAATTAGAGAAAGATGGGTTTGAACTTAGGCTTTGCAACAAATCGGGTTTACGAATTCGAATGCATACCACATGATGACATTTTCCAATTATCACTAATTTTATGTCACGTTATACAGTTATACTTTTGGCTTGATAATTTCACATTAACAATTCCCACTAAATTATTAAATTGCATATTTTTTAAGTAATCATTATATAATTTTTCATAAGTTATTAAATTATAAAGAAATTAAACAATTTACAACAAATTAAATTTGACACGTTTTAAAATATTTATTAATTGCCTAATTAAATTATCTCAAACGATTAAAATTTGATCAATATTGTAATAATATTGTAATATTATAATAACAATATTGTAATAATATTGTAAAATCGATTACAATAAATTGCACCTATTTTAATTAACTTATTTTTATAAGTCAATAAACTTATTTTTATAAGTTTATTTAAAAGTGTTATTTTTATATTTATTTTAATATAAATATTTTTTATAATAAATATTTTTTATATTTATTATATTTAATATTTATTAAATCCGATTTAAATATAATTTAAAGGAATTATCCAGAGTTAAACAACATTCAAACACCGATAATAACTGAATTCAGGAAAATACAAGAGATTAAATAATGAGAAAAAGAGGATAATCCAATTTTCACCAAATAAACTGGAATTTATTATATAGCATGCCAGTCAAAAGGCGGTATTCACTTGGTTGGCAAGCCATCCTTCAAAATATTTAGAATTTTATCACAAAAATCAACAATTTCATGACGCGTTTGATGTATGCCAAGATATATCATATTGTGACAAAATTGTATTCGAAATACGTTTAAATCGATTTTAAAGCTTTTCATCGAGTGTATCCAGCAGTATAAGAAAATACAAGTCGCCAGGACCTAGCAAGTTAGGCGTATCGGTCGAAGGAATTGAGCAGTCATTCATTAACAAAGTATGGTGAGGAACAATCTCAAACAAAGACTAACAATGGTACGAAAAATGTATTTCAAAAGTTAGAAAACGTATGTCATGTCATTCGCTATTTTAAAATTAGCCTATAAGACAATCATATTGTCAAGACTATCATCAATGCCAGAGTTAAGGAAAACATATTTTCTGAGAAATCACGAGAATCTGGAATTATTTTAGCGGAACGAAGTTTTTTGTAATCCCTCTTTGCGGTTAATGTTATAATTTTTCTGAAAAGTTATTATTTATGACTTTTAATATTAAATATAAAAATTATTTGATAATATTATAAATAATATTATGATAATATCACAACCAAATTAAATTTTTAGTGAAAAATGAATAGTCTATGTTCATTTTTAAGCTTTGAACAATATTAATTAATGGGGAAATCAAAATTAAATAAATGAATAAAGAAATATATAAAAACGAAATAAATAAAGTATCAACAATTATAATTAACGATATAAAATAAATAAAGTATCAACAATTATAATTAAGCAAATTTTAATACCGACGATATTTAAACGTTTATGGTAGTATATTTACGCGTTTATCAAATATATGAGAACGTCCTTTTTCTGTGTGCAAAACACGATTTCCAATTCTGTTAAGTAATTATTAAGTAATTATTTAAACATTCTTAGGTCACTAAAGTTTTAAATTACTGAAAGTTTTCATTTTAAAGTTCTTATTTATAATTTTAATTAAGTTTTTATTAACTCCGCCATGGCCGGTCCCAAGCCCGTGCTGAGAAAGTCGGAGGGTTGGTGATAGATTTCGTGGCAAGCCAGTCGTAAAACAGAGCCGTCGCATCAACATTATGAAATGCTGTCTCAATTAACTTCGCGAGAGGCGACTACAATGATACGGCCACGTTCTCCGCAAAAT
Source organism: Pomphorhynchus laevis (assembly GCA_012934845.2). Classification (NCBI taxonomy): domain Eukaryota; kingdom Metazoa; phylum Acanthocephala; class Palaeacanthocephala; order Echinorhynchida; family Pomphorhynchidae; genus Pomphorhynchus; species Pomphorhynchus laevis. The sequence continues at coordinate 21,275 of WNNJ02000271.1, forward strand.
AGAACCAAATGGAGACAGAAAAGGCGGAATCCGTAACGAAGCGGAACAAACGCTGAAGAAGAGTTAGTTTTTATTAATATAAAAATATTTAATTATTTTTTACTTGGCAATATTAAATGTAATATTAAATGTTGTATATTATAAAATACAGGAAATATACGAGAAAAAGTTTGCAAAATAATATTAAATGTTAAAAGCTAAATATAAAAAAATATTACTTTGTAATATATATATCAAATTTTATCAAATTAAAATCAAATTTGAATTAACTCATTAACACATCAATATTAATTTAAGTCGTTTTTTAAATATTAAAATGTCGAATCAAAATGATTTACTTGACAAACAAAAAAAGCTAAAAAACTAAGTTGTTCAATTTGTTGTCAACTTACCATTTTCATAGGGTCATAATCTTCACTTTGTGTTACAACTTGTTGCTCGTCCACGTAGCTGGAAGACGAATACAACGGAAACGAAGCATGTTGTTGAATTGATTGCTGCTGGTATTGTGATTGAACAGTTTTCATTGGCTGCTGCAGATGAGGCGAACATTCGTATGCGACAAATTGTTGTGGGTCATTGCTTGCAGTTACTTGATAATACTGATGGTTCGTATGGTCAATAATTTGTGCAGGCGAATTAGTCCGTACATATTCATCACCACCGCTCGGTGTAGTGCATCCATATTCATCCACTACTCTTTGCTGAAGCGACGGAGATCCTGAACATCGAACTTGATGATAGTGATAATTCTGTGATAATAATTGTTGCTGATGTTGAAGTGAGCCTTCATTCGAAATCATCTGTCCATTAGTTTGTACATATATCCGCTGAGGACGATTACCATAGTACATGTCGTTATGGTTAGTGGAATCGTTAACATCTTGAGGTGAGGAGAATGCATACATTGAATACTGCTGACCGCCACCTCCACCACTCATGTCATGATTAAAGTACCGGTCATACTGTTGCATATGATGAGGAGTCATTTCTGATTGTTGGTTATCGTTGAGTTTCATTTGCTGTCCTGTGTATGAATTATGATCGTCATTCCTATTTGCAGAATATACCATGTGCTGATGATGGTCAAAAGACTTTGGGGAATGCCCATGCATTGATCCCTCATTATGGTTAGACTGACTACCTAAAGATAATTGAAAAAATATTCCAAATTTATATAAATACGGATTTTTTATTACTATCAAGTTATTATACAAAAGAAAAAATATTTTTAAAATAAATTAAATATTATTTTGATACTTATTATATTATTAATGAATTTTAGTACTTAATATGATACGCAATTTACAATTGCGAGATTAAATAAATTTTACCAGATTATTTAATAAAAGATTGAATTTTCATCTTTAATTTAAAGATTAAAATTTTAAATTATTCATAATTTAAAATAATAATTTGTATGAACTTTCGACATTTGATTATCTGCATAATTGACATATTTTGCCGAGAATATATAATTACTATATTAAATATAATATTTATAAAAATATTACAAGTAATTTATAATATTTTTATTATATTTATATTAATCATATTATATTAATCATAAAATATGATTAATATCAGTTGGCTTCAATCAGCAGCTATTGCGTTTTATTGCCCAGCAAGATTTAAAAAACGACATGTTCGTCTTATAGTTCATGCATGACATTAATTTTAATACGTTAAGATTGCAGCAGTAGATGTATTATTAATAACTGTTTAATATTAGAAACAGTTATTAAAAACAGTTTCCTTGTTTCCATGATGACATGAAACAAATATAGTAATGTTAAAAATATATTTTAACAATTTTTTTCCAGATAAATAATGACATTGATCACATGCCATTTGAGATATATAAAACGCATTTGCAGCTTAGAGCTCTTAGCCACAATCGAGTATTATTAGAAATGTAAAGACTTCTTTATTTCAGTGATTTATATTAATATTAATTAATATTATCAATATTATTTATATTATCGATGTTATCAATATTATATCAATATTATCAATTTTATGATATTTTCGATATTACTAATATTATCAATATTATCAATGTTATCAATACAATCAACATTATCAATATTATGATATTATCAACATTATAAATATTATGATATTTTCGATATTATTAATACTACCAATGTTATCAATATTATCAATATTATCAACATTATCAATATTATGATATTATCAACATTATCAAAATTATGATATTATCAACATTATCAAAATTATGATATTATCAATATTATGATATTTTCGATATTATCCACATTATCAATATTATGATATTATCAACATTATCGTAATTATGATATTATCAACATTATCAATTTTATGATATTTTCGATATTATTAATGTTATCAATATTATCAATATTATCGATATTAGCAACATTATCATTATTATGATATTATCAACATTATCAATATTATGATATTATCAATATTACGATATTTTCGATTATCAACATTATCAATATTATGATATTATCAACATTATCAAAATTATGATATTTTCGACATTATCAATGTTATCAATACTATCAACATTATCAAAATTATGATATTATCAACATTATCAAAATTATGATATTTTCGATATTATTAATACTACCAATGTTATCATATGATATTATCAACATTATCAATTTTATGATATTTTCGATATTATTAATGTTATCAATATTATCAATATTATCAATGTTATCAATATTATCAACATTATCAAAATTATGATATTATCAACATTATCAAAATTATGATATTTTCGATATTATTAATACTACCAATGTTATCAATATTATAAACAATATCAATATTATGATATTATCAACATTATCATTATTATGATATAATCAACATTATCAATATTATGATATTTTCGATATTATCAGTATTATGATATTATCAATATTATGATATTTTCGATATTATCCACATTATCAATATTATGATATTATCAACATTATCAAAATTATGATATTATCAACATTATCAAAATTATGATATTTTCGATATTATTAATGTTATCAATATTATCAATATTATCGATATTAGCAACATTATCATTATTATGATATTATCAACATTATCAATATTATGATATTATCAATATTACGATATTTTCGACATTATCAATGTTATCAATATTATCAACATTATCAATATTATGATATTATCAACATTATCAAAATTATGATATTTTCGACATTATCAATGTTATCAATACTATCAACATTATGATATTATCAACATTATCAAAATTATGATATTATCAACATTATCAAAATTATGATATTTTCGATATTATTAATACTACCAATGTTATCAATATTATAAACAATATCAATATTATAAAAAAATTTAAAATTTCTGTCAGAAATTTACTAAAATTCTATTATTTTCGAATTTGAATATATATAAAGTAACTACTTTACTTATTATTGAAGTTACAATACTGATGAGCTCCGTTAGAGCGAAACGCGTATACCGTTGTTGAAGTTTGTCGTCACACATAGGATGAATATATATAAAGTAACTACTTTACTCGTAATAAGTCTAAAAATGCTAGTTACATATCAATAAACGGGTGCATGTCGTGTAAACGTCCTAGGTGTAAGACATGTAAATCCATATGTGACACCAATACCAATAATAGCACAATCACCAATCGCAAGTATCTTATTAAAGGAAATTTCAACTGTGCCACTAAAGATATCATATACATCGCGCAGTGCGATGGTTGCAATCGTCATTCCGATCTCTTAGTGAAAGGCTAAATAACAGACGAGCAGATATCAAGGCAAATAAAAAAAAGAATTATGCATTGGTACGGCATATCGTAGGAAATTATGACTGATGATTCTGATGATTCTGATGATTCAGAATCGTCTTCTGATGATTCAGATTAAGGGTAGTTCTGTTTTTCGAGCTTTAGACATTGTTGAAACGTGGGTTAAGGTGCATATGGATGATTAATAAAGTCACGGTACTGATGAGCTCTGTTAGAGCGAAACGCGTATACCGTTGTTGAAGTTTGTCGTCACACATAGGATGACTGGGCATACGTAGCGACTTTGAATATTGCGAGAATAATTCGGTTCTATTTCTTGATCTGATGAGGATATATAGAATGCTGCCTGGTGTTTATGCCTCTTCATGAGGAAAACATAGTGATTTATTTACGAGTACACCATTGTGTGTCCCAGGGCAGGTGTAACAACAAATTATATTTTATATATTTGCACACTTTTAAGTGTCCCTGTTAAACAGCATTTCTATTAAAAAGAATTTAGTGCCTGATGCATGGTTAAACTGTAATAGTCACTGCCATGCACAGAGCTTATGCTAAATTTCCTCTGATGATTCAGATTAAGGGTAGTTATGTTTTTTTCGGTAAGTTGTACCCCAAGAATGAATTCTTGGTGTTTTTCAATAAGAGCACAAGTGACTTCTGAAAAATTACGAAATTTCTCGTGTTAAATAATTTAATAATTAAATTAATATTCAAAACAAATTAAATTTAAATTATTTAATTTAAATTAAATAATTATTATTTTATTATTTAAATTATTAAATTTTAGTCTTTTTATCATTAAGACATCTTAAAATGCTTTCTGATAAGCATTTAAATATTATATTATTCATATAATATTGTAATATATAATATTTTTATTATATATTTATAAATAAATATATAACAAATTATTATATATAATTAATTATTAATTATTATTTATTAATTATTTATAAGTAATTAATAATTATTAAATTTATATATTTATGAAATGATATATAAAATTATATTATAATATTATATATCTTATATAATAATATTTAGTGAATAATTTATATTATTAAATGCTTTAAATAATTAAAAATTTTATAATCTATCAAAAACTGTTTAGTTAGACAATAATTATTTTATAAGTCCTTAATTTTAATAATTATAATTAGTTATTTTATTAATTTTTTAATTTCAATAATTTTCTTACTCTGATAATCTAAAGCAAAAAAAATACCTGATATTATAGTATCATTTGGTGAATTGCTGTCTTGGTCAGAGCGCTGAGCACGTTTTCTTTTTCTTGAACTTGGTGGTGGTTTCTGTGCTTCAATATCTTTTAGTATCTGTTCAGGATCAGAACCGTTCAAATCATAGATACATTCGTAATGAAGAATTCCCAACTTAGTATAGTTTCGTTTAACTCCAAACGCTGCACTCTGGCAATTAAATATCCCCAAACCATTAGCAACTTCACGCCATCGTTTCTTGATTGTAACCTTAAATGCAAAACTTTATATAATAAGCACATCTGAGCAGGTCTTAAAAATTTACATTAACCAAAACGAGTTATATAAAGTATTTTTACTTAATAAAAATTAAAAAATAATTATTTATTGCCAGCTTTATTTTATTATATTAATAAAATATTAATTATATTACATATAATATTGATATATTAATTGGATATTAATATTTTATTTATTTTATCACAAATAAAGCAAAAATTAAATTGAAAAGATATAATGTATTATCTATATATATTAGATAATAATGCTAATTATCTAATAATGCTATATCCCATAACATATAATATATTTGTTCGATTTATCATCTTTAATTCTTAACGACCATATCGTTTTCACATTTTATAAATAAATTCAAAAATAAATTAAAATAGCATTAAGTATATTAGTGGATTGTTAAAATTATATAAGTTGGTATCTTAAACGATATTAACACTATTAAATAAATGCCAAGGTAATATCTCTTAACATGACAACAAGTTCTGTTGCTGTCGTGTTTCTATTGTTACTTTCTTATTTTCGCTTAAACAAAAACAAGAAAGTTCATCACGCATTTAATTTACAACTGGTTTCAATTATTATAGATGAAAAGGTATTTACTGTGTACCATCTTAACGATTATCTTTAATTATTTTTTATACAAAAACAACAATTAATTATATATTATTTAATAAATTAATTTTAAAAATAATAAATTTTAATAAAACGTACTCTCTTAGTAACCTTTTATTCACAAACGAATTCCAGAATGTAATTTGTTCTCTAATATAAAATTCATGTAAAATTGTTGGAAATTTTATTTCATTTTTATTTTAATTTTATTCAAACAAAATTAAAATACTAGAAAGATAATTGTCCGAGCAATTGGTAAAATTGCTTTTAGAATTCCATCACTATTCATCGATTAAAAACAACAATCCTCAAATGTGTCGTTATTAAATCGAATTTTACGTTTTTCAATCAAATTTTTAAAATTCTGTAAAGATCTTACTATGAAGTATCATTTATATTATTTAAAATTGAAATTTTGGTAGCGACGACATAAATCAAAAAGGGAATACGACGTAACAATATGTTAAAAATTCAATATATTTTATAATTTATAATTTAATAACATTAATATAATTAATGTTATTAATTATATATCATTAATATCATTATATTAATTATAATCATTTTATAATTAAATTTAGAATTAAAATCTATATAATTTTATATAAATTATAAAAAACAAATTATATAATTAATTTTTTATTAAAATGTTTTATATATTTTATATATATTTATAAATTGTTTACAATCAATAAAAAATAACGTTTTGATAATTCATTTCAAATTGTGATCTAGTAGTCGAACGTTTTAGTTCTAAAATGAAACTCAAATTTTATAATAAATAAAAATAATATAATTATTACAAAAACTAAAACTTGTACAAACATATTTGATTTTTATAAAATTTTATTTAAATTTGCATTTTACTTTTACCTCTATATAACCGTTTCTCTCTTTTACAAGAGAGTATAACATAAACAGATCGATTGGTATCTTAGTAATGGTTGGTAAACATCGAAGTTTAATAGAATGCTCGATCCAAATTGATCTTAATCGATCTGCAAACTGTTTTCTATCTGCGTCGTTTTGATCAATTTCGATGACTCGCACGAGGGCATCAAGTGAAGATCCGTATGGATTATTAGCTTTGTTAGACTATAACATTAAACAAAAGTTAAAAAATTATAATTTAAAATTCTACAAAAATCACACTAATTTTTCAAGGTAACATTTAAGATATATAAAAAATCTTAAATATATTATATTAAATTTATTACATTAAAATATAAAAATATAAAATTTGATATAAACAAGCGCTTTATTCGAAAACAAGCGCTTCGAAAAATTATTTTATATTATATTTAAATATAATGCAATTTATTCAAAAATAAATTATAGAAAATATTGACAAACTTATAATCAATATTTAAATCAATATTATCAAATTAGCTAATTACAAACTAATTCTGATTATGGAATTAATCTAAATAATTATTTTATACGACCTACCCTTTTTTAGTAATTGTTCAACTATTGTTCGGTTTGAATGGAAAGAATGGAATTCAACGATATTCAATAAAGTCGATAGACCACTAACTTCTGAAGATTCCATTTTCTGTAAATCAACAATTCCCTAATTATACTTCACTCAAGTTCTCACTCGCAACAAAAATTCCGTATGACTTAAATTTGTGAATTTTCGATTTCATAAAATTGGATTTTAGATGTTACTGTTTGGTCCTGAAGCAAGTGGAAAAACTCAAATTCCACGGAATGTAAGAACAACGTTGAAATCTACAATACATTACATGTCGATTGGACCTTTGACACCAGTTAATGATTTTCGCGAGTATATCCTAAGAAACTACCTTATTAAGAGGTAAATGCTTTTTTGAACATAAATACAAACTAATTATAAGTCAAAAATTATCAATACGAATATTAAGAATATGAGAAACATCATGAGGATGCTTCTTAGTAATATAAGGAAATTTTATGATAATAAGAAGAAACATCTTAAGGGTGTTTTTTATTTTTAAAAAATAAACGTGTCTTATTTTAAATACACCTTTCTCAAATTTTTTTGAATACACGTTTTCCTCATAGTGAAAAGTGTGATGTTATAAGGTTATTTCAATTTTAATTGGCTGTGACAGGTTAAGAATTTGAAAGGGAGGGAAAATATGGTAAGGATAGGTGTTTATTATTTTTATTAATCACCTAAAATTGAATATCGGGTGATAGATAAAAAAATTTATAAATATTAAATTTATTTAAAAGAAATAATTTATATTTTTGAAATATAAATTATAAAGTATAATTTAAAAGCATAAATTATACTACAACACCGGAGAAAATGGTTGTTTAAATTAATATAATTTACATCCATCCATGGAAGGAAGTTTGTTGGTAATCTTATATGAATGACAAAAATGAAATTGATTTTTTCACCTTCTTGGAAAAGGTGTAAAAGGTGTGTTAGTAACCGGTGTGTATATATAGACAAGTTGTCTTATCTGTGGATAAATTTAAGCCTTCCCTTCCCATTCATCTGTGGTTCAGCACGAATTAGTGTCATCTAGAGTATTACCCTACAGCGTGATATATTAGACTAATCAGCGCATTTTATCTATGGAATTAAGTAAAAATACCACAAGATAAAGTAACGTGATGCACTTTTCCTAGGATCCTAAACATTTAAGTTTTATATACTTGAAATGTAAGAATATGGAATTGCTTTTTTAACTGAAGCGGGAGATGATATTTTCCTATGTAAACTCAAAATAATACTTTGCAGTTTGTAAATTAAACACAAAATCTTATGTACGATTCAAAATTTAACGAATGCAAAAATATCTTAAACGTTTAAATTTGACTGTTGGGCAGTGTTTAAGGTATTGTAATAGAATATATTTCATAATTATTATTAAAACTACAACAATATTTTTTAGACTATGAATCAATTTTAAAAACAGTACTATTTAAAAAAAGGGCTCTGCTGCTATGTTGAACCTAGGAATAGGGGCAGAAATCTGATAGCATAGCTACTCCTACTGATGACCTATAATCCTTATTCTAATACAACGTCTATTATTTATTAGTCAATGCATATAAATTGACTTTTATTTTGATTTTAAATTTTATCATTTGATAAATATAAATTGTATAAAATACTATATAATTATTTATTATTTATTATTATTTATCTTTATTTGTAATTTATTTATAGTATAAAATACCTAGACTCAGTTAGCTGATCTGATTTGCCAATTATGATATTAATATGATATCATTATCAAACATTGTTTTGTATTTAATGCAAAAAAAAGTAAGTTTGAGTAAGTATTGATATATCAATAAAATCAAGATACTCCATTCCAACTAGATTTGAAATTTCTAGTTCCTCGACTGCAATTCTGTTCATTTTTGTGTTGCAGCACATTTTTGTGTTGGATCCGTTAAAAATGGATGTTGAGGAGTGTAGTGCAAAAAGTCGATATTGAGGATCCTCACTGCAATCAATAGACACTCAATTCCAGCCGTTGTCGTTATCGGAAAGCCTCTTCAGGAGAGCCTTGGCATTCCCTCTCATTAACGCGATCGATATTCGCTGAAATAATTCCTCAGCTACCCGTCAATAAGAGATGTTTCGACGAGCTGCAATGTAGCGTGCTATGTTACGGATTAGACATAGTCCGCCAACGTTCCATCCCCCATAGGTCTCACCAACTGCAGGGGTGAAAATGTAACCATCTTCCTCCACGGTATGTCGGTATTTTCGTTCTTTTACGCGGATTGCGTACTATTCCGCGGCGTAAGTACTCTCTGTGCTGGATTTATTCAAGTATGATGACTGCTGAGGGTTTGTAACAGCGAAATCAATTGCTTCGGGTGGATCGCCTTAGGAGGATATCAGCTGGCCGTTCTCTTAAATCCCTGAGAAGATTCAGTAGAGTGCAATATTCAATATTATAGAGTAATAAAATAACTACATAAATATAACTCGTCTAGAATTCAGCAGTGAGATATCTCAGAATCCAAAGAGTGATACATTTATATTCTATCTTCATCAAAATGGTTGTCCATCCCTTTGTTAAACGAATTTTCAATTTAATGTTGAACATCACAAGCAAAAAATCTATTTTTGTTTGTAGATTTTGCAATTTAAAGCTAAATATTACATCATTTGAAACTTTAACGATGAATTATGTTATTGAAATTTAATAGAGTCAGTACGTTATAGCTGTTTTATAATCGTCGTGGAGTGAAAGGCGAATTTTACAAAATATCCACTATAATGTAATAAAAAATCTGTCACAAATAGTTTAGCAATCACTAAATCTTAAAAACACATTACATTCACCTTTGATTTTTGATAGCGACTAGGTTCAACGTCGTCAACTCCCAAATGTACATGGTATGATGCTAATGGTGTTGTTATATCGGTTGGAGGAGTAGTAAGATTTGATTGTCTCGACGGTGAATCATTCGAATTATGCAAACTCTCAGACGGTAGTATACAATCATTCGAGCCTAAACAGTAATTTACTATACAAAAAGCTAATATAAAAGCTAGACACTGACCTTCATGTTCAATATGCAAGGTAGTACCAAGTAACCGATCTTCCAGTTTAAACTTATCCGGTGGTGGGTTAGCGGTAGAAGATTGAGATGAAGGAGGAATGCAACTATTCGCCCAATCGAAAGAATTGTTATCATGCATCGATAGTCTAGACGGATCGTTATATTGTTGGGTAAAAGATGGAACAATTGCTTGAGTTGCAGCAGTATTTGAGTAGCCATTTAAAAGAACAGGTGTAAAGGAGGATTCGGAAATGTGCGGCTTCGATGCTAGCTGAAAAGCAACATTCCGTGAACGATGGTTTGCATTGTTTGGAGGGTAGTATAACATTTGCGGCGGATGTAAACGGGAATTTGAATCAAACTGATGCGATTGACGATGCAAAATGTGATGTGGATGATGTTGCTGTTGTGAAGGTTGCGGTAAGTTTTTACTAAAGTAGGCATTACAGGGTGCTCTTACAAATTTGTTTGAGCCTTCCGTTACAGGAGAATTTGCGTTACTAAGTTGTTGTTGCGTATGTACATGGGCTGGTGCAAATGTAATATCTTGCTGTATAGATGGCTGGTAGCAATATAGATCTCCACCACCAGGAAAAGCAGACGTAGATTGGTGCGATGGATTCATATAACTAAAATCGCAATAATCATAAATTAATCATTCAATGACGTGGAATATTATATTTTTCAGATATCAATATCTATTAAATATAGTTGAAAGTATTTTTTGACTTATAGAAATACTCTTTCCGTATGATTGGGAAATACCATATCTCGTAATTTATAGATACTGTAAAGTGTCCCAAAAACAAAAACACGCATGATGTTTCGCGAAATGGTTGTTTTAAAAAACAAAATGTTTTGCAAATATTTATCAATTCTGATGGACATATCGAGATTAAAATAAACTGGATAACATAAAATTGATTAAATTGTAGAAGACAATTATTCGAAAGACATTTATATTGAAGTATTTATATTGAATTAATTAAAGAATTAAATTTAAATGAATTCAGTAAGTAATTTAGCAGGCATTTTATAATTAGAATTAATAACTAATTAGAGGCCGCTACTTACTTAATTTGGTGAGATTTGAATGCATAAATTGTTATGCATTAAATTGTTTACAGCGTAATCAGAGTGTTGAATAAATAATGTAAAAAATAATAATTATGTCAAAATTATTATTAATTAATATTTAATTATTAATTAATAATTTAATTAATGAAAAATATGCAACAATTATTATTTACAAACACTACAAGGAACAAGGCTAAAGCCTGTAATGTTTTTTAACATTTTTTCTGCGGAAAGCTAACCCAGGATGCACCGCATTAGAACAGACGCATAGCCCACCCCTATAATGGGGCGTTTCTACTTTAGTCTACTCATTGCTACAGTGTTTGATCAAAGTGTCCCTGATGAGACCACCCTGTAGCGATGAGTAGACTAAGATGAAACGCCCTAATTGGAGGGTAGGCGTTTGTGGTAATACGGCGCATCCTAAGTTAAGCATCCCGAAGTTTTTAAAAAGAATTACAGGTTTTGACATTTTATCTGCTAGAGCAGGTAAATTAAAGTTATTACATCTTATTCAATACTAAATTATTTATGATTGATGAAAAGGATCACCACTTGCATCGCAAATATAAACACTAATATGTCCAATATTATAAAATTTCGTTTGGGTCCACCCAACGGTAAACTTAAAGTTCTGCGATAGAAGTTATTGCATATTATTAAATACTAAATTATTTATGTTATAATTATGAACTAATTTGATTTAGTAATAATTAACAACAAAATCCAAGTAGTAATTCGCATCAAACTGAATTTATTATGGAGTTATATTAAGTTCATATTATTGATATATATTATATTGCAAGTGGTGACGCATGCAATAGGGCCATACTAATGAGACCTGTAGCGATGAGTAGACTAAAGTAGAAACGCCACATCGGGGGGGGGCAGGCGTCTGTGGTAGCGCATCCTGGGTTAAGATTCCCGACGAAGTTTGTAAAAAGCATGCAGGTTTCAACTTTCCTGTTTGTGTCAATAAATAAAAGTTGTAGCAAGATACATTACTTTATTCTTTTAGATTCAAATCAGCATCATTAGCAAAAAATATTATCTAATTAATGTTGAAATTTTTAAAGTAAAAATTGAATACAAGGAAAAATTTAATAAAATGCATTTGATAAAAACTAGTGTTGATGTAATTACTATATGTAATTATAAAATTAAATAATTATATAATAATGTACAATATTCGATTCTACATATGAATATCAATTTAATTTACAATTAAAAATATTACGAGTTTTGAAAATATTAATTTTAAAAAATTAAATTTATTAACATTAAAATACCTGTCCAAAAATTATTATTAAAATTATTACAATAAATCAATTAATTCTAAGAATAAAAACGTATAGAAAATTTAACTAACCGTCAAATTTAATCAACATCACCCAAAAGCTTATCATTGATTTACAATCGAACGTATTTCTTCCATCGATTGCGAAATGTTGTATGTGGTCGTCGTTTAATAACTACAACGATTTAAAATAAGCTTATCTGTAAATTTAAAATGAATTCATTAAGATTGTAATATTAGTGTTAAATTTTTCTCCATTGGTTTAATTTATCACTTCGAGAAGTGAGTTTCATTCAACACCATGACAAATTGCTGATTTACCGTTATCACAAAAGAAGTAAAAGCGTACCCTAACCACTTCAGCCGAATGACATGACTTCTGAATGATTGGGAACTTATCAAAGTGATACATTAAAATGATGTAGCATGATCGATACTCCTTTTAGTATATGAATTTTAAATCAACTAAAGCCTGTTTTGGCTACTAAACCGCGGTGTCATGTGCTTAATCGTAAACTACTACGATTTACTAAGAATTTAAATTATCCAATTTAAATTTTAAAGGATTTTAGTGCAAATACATTTATTTACGAATAGTGATTCTAGCTATTTAAAGAACACTAGGTAAAAAATATTCAATTTATATTTAAAACCAAATTCTTACATTTGCAATCGCTCAGATTCATATATGTAAGTGATTAGTGAGCAGATATAAATATTTTTATTTTGCAAACGTTTCGGTCCCTTACTGGGTCCTTCGTCAGTGCTGTAGTACAGTCTACTACCGAGTCGTAGATTGTACAACAGCAATGACGAAGGACCATGAAAGAGAGCGAAACGTTTGTAAATTAAAAAATATAAATTGCTTATATATATATATATATATATATATATAAT